>JADBJO010002973.1:260000-262500 GCA_016801955.1 Conus betulinus
GTGTGTGTGTGTGAGAGAGAGAGAGAGAGAGAGAGAGAGAGAGAGAGAGAGAGAGAGAGAGAGTGTGTGTATGTGTGTGTGTGTGTGTGTGTAAGCAGCATTGTCTTTGTGGAGGTTAGCTTCTGCAAGCAAGCAAGCGCACGCGCGCGTGCGCGCGTATGTATGCGTAAGTATATGTGTGTGTGTGTGTGTGTGTGTGTGTGTGTGCGCGCGCGCGCACGCGCATTCACGTGGCCTCATCCATCAGATTTATATGATATCCTTTAAGGTTTCACAATGTTCTCTAGCAAAGCATGATTAAATCATTGGCCTCTTTTGTCTGTGTTTTGATATGTCAGTGATTAGAGCTCTTTTGACCATTCTGTGATGACAGTTTTTTTCCCTACTCAGTGATAACAGCTCTGTTGACCTATTCAGTGATAGCAGCTCTGTTGACCTACTCAGTGATTACAGCCCTTTACACCCATGCAGTGATTATAGCTGACTGTTTGATCTCTTAGGCAACATTCAGGTCTTTTAATGAACAGTAGGCAAGCGCGAGGAAAGCTGACATGTGCATGCACACGCAAGCAGCAAAACAAGACATCCTTCTCCTCCTAGGTCACAGCGACGACATCACACATCTGCCGCCATGAATGGCGTGAAGTCGACCTGTATACCTGATCTGTTCGTAGCTGTAAGAGCAGGTCAGTTGTGAAACGTTGGCATAATGTCAGCCCCTGAACATCACTTTCCCATAAGGATGGCGCTGTCTCTTTCTCTCTGCTTCTATGACCAAAGCTCCTGGCGAAGAATCAAACTTTTGAGGACTCGATCATCTTCCGTTGACATCAAGAAATAATTGGTGGAGATGATGGAAGAGAAGACGGAGGGCGGAGGAAGTAAGGGAAGAGGGGAGTGGGTGGGGACAGGAAGTCTTGATCACCTAGGTGACAATGACAGCACTGAGAGCGGTTCAAGACAAGGTGCCCTTCTTCCACCTCTGCCTTTCTTCATCCGTCTCAGTGAGAAGAACCAGGATATTTCTTACAGGCTCCATTCCTATGAGGCTATTCAGAACTACCCGCAGGCCATGTACTCAGAATGTCTGCTACGAGGAGCACACTGAACGGAAGGCACGTGAGAACAGAGTGAAACACCACTAGGCGATGTTCCATTGCTCTATGCCTCTCGGCTACGTTTCGCGAACCGCCTTCTGGCGTGCGGAAATCTCTTCGTCTATTTTCGTATCGGGGATTTCCGCATGACCAGTGTCGGTTCACAGCGTATCGCTTGCATCGCAACTGGCACAGCTATATCCCCTTTTACCGCTCACCCTGCGAACGGTAAGGGCATCCGACCCCCTTCTCAGCTTCTCTTAACTTCTGCAAGAATTCGGCGTGATACAGAACACCTAACACCAGACTGGGAGTTTGTTTTACACTGTCAGTTTCGCCCAGTATGCTTGCTCTGTCAGACTGGGAGTTCCACCTGTCTTTCCTCTCTAGCTGGGCTATCATCTGAGGGAGGTTCTTTTAGTGTTCACCTTGGGACGAAGAGACCTGAAACAGCTCCATGCTGTCTGTTAACTACAAATGTAATTTCTCTCTGCATTACTGCTTCAGCCCCTCCCCCTTCCCACTCCCCCTCATCCCTCCCCCCCCCCCAAACACACACACATACACACATCAGCCAAAGAGAGTTAGCACATCGGCCCTTGCTTTGAAAAGTTTAGTATGGTAAAGACACCTAACCCTACAGGGATAGTCCCATTAAATGTTTTTTTCATGTAAACTCTGCTTCACTGGACGTCCGCACGTGTGTGTGTGTGTGTGTGTGTGTGTGTGTGTGTGTGTGTGTGTGTGTGCGCGCGCGCGTGCGTGCGTGCGTGCGTGTGTGTGTGTGTGTGTGTGTGTGTGTGTGTGTGTGTGTGTGTGTGTGTGTGTGCGCGTGCGTGCGTGTGTGTGTGTGTGTGTGTGTGTGTGTGTGTGTGTGTGTGTGTGTGTGAATGCATGCGTGCATGTGTGCGTGCACGCGCCCACGCGCGCGCGCGCGTGATTGTAACTTAATTAAGAGTTTTTCTACTGCCCTGTCATGTTCCAGACCAATTTTTTTACATAGTCACGGAGGCAGATGAAGCTCCACAACCAGCGCCCTGTGAAATGTGTGAGGAGGAGGACTGGAAAGAGGCCGAGTTCACTTGCGACAAATGCCAGCAGCGCATGTGTCGCACCTGTCGACGTCTGCACGACAAGATTGTGGACACGAAGGAGCACCACCAGGTGAAGCCCCTGGACACCCAAGAGAAGACGCCACCCAGTGGCAAGACAAAAGTGAAGAAATGCCGAGTTCACCAAGACCAGGAGCTCTGCCTCTTCTGCAAGGACTGTGACGTCAGCATTTGTCTGGTGTGCAAACTGACGTCACATCAGCCTCACGAGACGGAGGACATGGCCGTGGCAGCTCTGCGAGGCAAGGAGGAAATGGGAGTGCTGGTGAACACGGCCAAACAGCAGGTTGG
>JADBJO010002973.1:272500-273676 GCA_016801955.1 Conus betulinus
CCACCACCACCACCACACCAAAAAAACAAAGAAAGAAAAAAGTAAAATAAAAAGAAAAAAATCGATAGAAAGCAAAGCGAAAGCGTGAGCCTATAATTCAGTTCCGCAGGTAAGAAAAAAAAAAAAAGAAAAAAAAAGGTATGTGCCACCGAACAAAAAAACCCAAACCAACCACAAGACAAACTCGACGCGTTTCGACCTCGTTGCTCTACTTCAGGCAAGACAAACAACATTTCAAGACAATGAAAACGAAAGAGGTCGAAACGCGTCGTGTTTGTCTTGTAGAAGTATGTTTGTCACAAAACAAATAGGTCGAAACGCGTCGTTTTTGTCTTGTAGAAGTATGTTTGTCACAAAACAAAGAGGTCGAAACGCGTCGTGTTTGTCTTGTAGAAATATGTTTGTTGAAAAACACTGAGGTCGTAACGCGTCGTGTTTTGTCTTGTAGAAATATGTTTGTTGAAAAACACAGAGGTCGAAACGCGTCGTGTTTGTCATGTGATTTTGTGTTTCTTTCGTTCTGGGGCGTAGTGATTTTTCTTTTACGGTTGTTTCAATTTCCGCCTGCAGACAATTCACTTTGAAACCAGTTCTGTGAAAAAAAAAGGGGGGTGGGGGTGGGGGGAGGAGTAATCCAGAACAATTTACACACGAAAAACGTGTGAACCCGATGACCGAAATGTCATTAGAGGTTAAAAGGTCACCACCGATCAGCGGTCTACACGCTGATCATCAAACGGATTTGTTTCTGACCGAACGCAACACACGACAAGAAAAAGGCGGGAGGAGAGATCGGAGAAGAAGAAGAAGAAGAAGAAGAGAGAGAGAGAGAGAGAGTGGAGGGGGAGGGGGGGGGGGGGGGGGGGGGGGGGGGGGGGGGGGGGGGGGGGGGGGGGGGGGGGGGGCTGTGGGGGGGGGCTGTCGGAGGAAGGAAATGTCTGAGTGCTGCAGTCAGAAGATCTTTTAAAGATCAGTTGAGGACACAAACTGCACGCTTACTTCATCATAGGATTGATAGTACGAGCATAGTCACATAAAAACACACACACACACGTTTAAACGATTCTCGTCACGTTCCCTTTTCTTATTATGGTTGGGCAATGTATCTCGTAACGTACATTTAACAGTGTATCATGCACGTTTGTAGACTTCAGCTGAAGACATAGCCTATGTTTT
>JADBJO010002974.1:0-24269 GCA_016801955.1 Conus betulinus
CAGGGTAGAAGGAGAAGACTATTCCGCAGAGGGGACGCATGACCATTCCTCCTATACCCGACTGACGGACACACGATCGCTGCGTCTGAAGGCTACAAGGCAAGCGGCCGCCATTACTCAATCCTTTCTGTCGACCTGCCCGGAAAATCTAAGGGCTGGGCTCCCCTAAAGGACAAAGTCAAGTCAAATTTCTCTTCCAAATTCTCCCTCTCCCCCTTCGTCATCGGCCAGCTTGCTTTGTACCCCTCCTATGCACAGTGAGACTTCTTTCTATCATGTTACGTCACGCGACCCTCGGCCCCCCTGGGGAACCTTGCCAAGATGCGGACCAGCACAGGTGACGGATCGGGGCTGGAATCACCACCCATCACTCGCCTTGATGAGCCACGTGTCACTAGTCCCCCCCCCCCCCCCCGAACTTGACACGCGGACTCATGACACTCTCCCCCACTGTGCACAGGTGCAGCCAACACCTGTGCATGAGGAGCGTCCAGACTCCGGAAGCAGTCTTATGGTCACGCCGTGGCAACAGCGCGGGTGTGTCTATAATTCTGGGCATATGGTCACACCAGGGTATGACCCAGGTCGTGTCCATACTCAAGGGCAGTCGACCAACCCCGATCGACCGTCGCAGATTCCCTTTGGGGTACAGGACGTTTGGGGAGTGGACCTATTCCGCTTACCACTTAGGCAATGTCAGCGGTCCCATTCCTCCGGGGGGAGGATCAACCAGCGGGACCATGGGTAACCTGGCCTATTCCACTCAGGGGGGGATCACGGTGCCGCAGCCAGTCCAATCTGCACATAGGCGGGTAGGGGGCTCAGCTACCGTGTCCTCCTCCGCACCACCACTTACTCGAAGGCCCTCCCAGGCCCAGCCCAAGTACGTGTACGAGGCAGTATAACGCTCCTGGGCGGGTACGACAGGCCACGGCCTCTCGTTATCCCCCACTGGTGTTCCAGGTTACCCGGGTCCCCGGGGACAGCCTGCCCAAACCCCAGGGCCCTACACAACCCGCCTACCTCCCTGGGGACTGGTGGCTGTATGCCCCTGAGAGAGACCAGTGGCTTAACACCCACACCCAACACTAACAGCTCCACGGTCGCATGTGGCACCCAGCATCATCCACCTGGGTCGACCTGGGTCTCCCATCTCGGTCGCTGTCCGATTGGCAGGACGGGCTCCCCCACCCTAGTTTGACCGCCGATCATAGAGCCACAAGGGACCTGCCGTCACATTCCCCAATTCCAGCTAGGGCGGGACCCTCACGCACACGCACCCTGCAGTTGCCTTCTGACAAAGGTTCTTTGCAACCTCTCCAGGAACACGACCACCCAGAGGCTGAGGATGAGGAGGAAGAACCCTTCTCATCATGTGACGTGGCCACCCTGGAATGGTGGCGCCCAGACCTTGTCGTGAGGGAAGCCCCACCCTCCAATAATGTCCTTTCCTTGTTGGAAGTCTATCTAAACCCAAATTATCGCACCTCAGTTACTCACCTCCATCTGGGAAGGACCTGCAACTCGCGCCAGGGGTGCGCAAGCCGTCCCTCCGCCAGGACACGGGTCCATCTCGACCCCTAATGCTGCCCCCGCTAGCACCCTCGTCGGGGACCGCAAGAGGCCCACCGTCGCCTCTTTGGGCATTTCCCAGGCAGACTGTTGGCTTATTCCCAATCTGCCCCCACCCCCACACCCGGCACCATCTCCATGAAGAACCTAAAGGAGTGGACCGGGTGGCCAGGATGGGCATCCTACACAACACTGCCGGTCATGCCTTCTAGGCATGCTCCTGCTGCGGGCGGAGGTACTCTGGGCTGGAGGAGGATGGCGCCATCCCAGTGTCTTCGGTCTCAGGCTCCGAGACGCACCAGGAGACGGACTCTCGCTTGTTTAGCGACCCATTTATGTGATACCTGGTCAACAGGATCTCGCATCACCTTTCAGCTGCAGCGGACAGCGCGCAGCCAGGAGCCACTTTAACTGCCTGTTGGGCGCTTGAGAGATGACATGCTGGCACGGTCCAATCTCTCCCCAGCGCTTAAAGCATCCTTGTGGTGCATCTCGGGCCAGGACCAGCCGCTCTTTGGCGACTATTTGACTGAGGTCATATAGCATTCAGTCGAAAAAAGCAAGCAGGCAGCGTCTTTTGTGGTCAGGACACCGCCATGCCCTGCTAGGCCCCCTTTGCGTTCCTCCCCCGCCTTCTCCAGGCCCAAACCCTATGCCTGGCAGTTACCACCCCAGACATCACGGCCCGCTGAGCGCCCAAATATCCTCTCTAGGCCGAAACCAAAAGCTCCCCAGCAGAATTTTGTGTTTTGGCAGCAGCTACGGTCCCGGAGATTACTGGGGGAAGCGCCAAAAGGGGACTTGGATCAGGGAGAACCCTTTCAGTTAAAGCCCCTCCCACCCTATCCCCCTCCTCCCCTCGAACCCGGACCCTAAGCCCCCTTGGCGGGCAGTCTCTTCCGGCATGCCCACCAGTGGAGATGTGTGGGCCTCAGCCCCTGGAGAGTGGCGGTTTTACAGTTCCAAGCCCACCACCAACCACCCCTTAGCCTCTGTTCCATGCCGGGGTTTGTCACCAACCCCAACAAGTGCGAACTCATTCCCAGTCAGAGGTTCTCCTTTCTAGGTATGAGTTTCATCACCATGTCCATGCAGATCTCCCCGACCCCGGAGAGAGGTCCGCTCGCATGGTGGACCTCATCTCTCGCCTCCGCGGGGCATCCCGCACCTCGGCCATGACCACCTCCCTCCTGAGGATGATGGAGTCCCTCTCGTCCCTCATTCCCTAGGTCGGGTCCCCAAACGCCAACTCCATAGGGAGCATTCCCCTCGGCCACTGTTCTTTTGGGCTACGGAGGAATAGCTCAGCACATCCATACTGTCCACTGGGGTTCCCATCTCCCTCCCAATTCAGCCTCTGGAACTTTACACAGACGCCTCCAGCTTGGGCTGGGGGGGTGGGGAGAGGGGGGCACTTGGAGGACAGTCAGGCCTCAGGAGTGTGGTGTGTGGGACGCACAGACTGCATGTCCCCACATCAGTGTCCTAGAATGGGAAGCGGTCAGGCTGGCCCTCCTCCGCTTCCAACACAGGGTCTCTCTTTCAGACTGGTTCTCCTCCTCACGGACAACACGTCGGGGGGGGGGAGCGCTGGTGTCACGCATAGCGGGGATGCGCTATATCCTGGCAAGACCCAGGCTCATCGTCCCCATAACCCAGCCCTGGTTTCCGGACCTCAAGTCCCTTACCGATGTTCCCCCCCGCCAGCTGGACTCTCGGTGGGACATGCTGAGGCAACCCTTCTCAGGTCACCCTCACTCGAACCCCCAGATGCTTCACTTACACGCTTGGCTCCTGTGCCAGCCCAGTTACGAACATCTGCCTACCTCCCTCTTGGACAGATCCCAGTCCATCCTAGACAACTCACGGGGGCCTGGGCCTCTCGGGGACTACGTGACTTAGCCTCTGCCTCATGCAGGGCCAGCACCAAGTCCTCTCTACACTACCGAGGGGAGAGATGGGTGGCCTGGTGCTCGGATAACTCTGTTCCCCCGACCACCCGTCCAATATCCTTATAGGCAATTTCCTATCCCATCTATCTTCCCCTCCACAGCTCTCTGCTAGCTCCATTCGGGGCTACAGGTCGGCGATCTGCACCACCAATTGCCAACTTGGCGGCCCTTCTTTGAGAATGACTTCCTTCTCAGAGAAGTATCTAGGAGGGTGGCCCTACGGGAAGCTCAGTCCCCAAGGCTCATTCCCCTTTGGGACCTCTTTATCTTCCTCAATCCCTCAGAAATCCCCTGTTCGAACCCATAGTCACCCTTCCCTTTGACCTTCTCTCCTTCTTGACCACCTTTCTCCTTGCCTTGGCCTCGGCCAGAAGACGAAGTGAGATCCATGCCCTCAGCGGAGACCCCAGAAACATCGCCTTCGCCAGGGACGGCTCTGTCTCTCTCTAGTTCCTTCCTGATTTCTTAGCTAAGAATCAGGAACCGGGCACAGCCTCTCCTGCCCCTCGTCATCCGCTCACTGGCGGATACCCTAGAAAGGGAGACATGGACCTGTGCCCTTCCAGGTGTCCCAGATGCTACAGGGAACGCTTGCGCCCCAGGCGCTGCTCCCAGAGATGTCTTCTTATTTCTACCATCCCCAGTAATAAGTAAACCATCTCGGCTGGCACTGTCACTAGTTGGCTTTCTAGGATGGTGAGATCTGCCGGAGTGCAGGCGTTCAGAGATCTCCCTGTCCCCATCTCCCTGGACCCATGAGGTGAGAGAGCGCTGGCCACTTTGGCAGCGTTCCAGCACTCTGTCCCCTTGCGCCATCTGGAGGCAGCCTACTGGCATTCAGATAACCCCTTTATAAATTTTGTTTAAGGGATTTCAGCATGACCAGGGCTGACGGTTCTATAGGGATCTCCTTTGTGGCGGCCAATGCAGCCTTATCGGCTAACCCCAAGAACCACTAGGGCGCTCGGCCCTCCTTCGATCCCTTTAAACTCTGCTATGGTTTGACATGGTATAGTATATGACGCCGAAATGGGGAGTTTTTATCATACTCCCTGTTTGGCTAGTATACTTACCATGTCAGACTCTAATGTCCGCCCTACCTTCCCCTCTAGTGCCAAGGTTCTCAGGGTTACCTTGCGCACAGGCCTCGATGAATGAGGTACAGGAAGCGGACACCGGCTTCTTCCATGGGCGGAAGTAGGGTGGGCGTCACATGACTGTCTTATGACTGCATTTGCCACAAAAATTTCGGCCTGCAGCTGACTAACTGCTGTTGAATGCTATGGTCTGACATGGTAAGTATACTAGCCAAACAGGGAGTATAATAAAAACTCCCCATATTTCTGTATTCGTAATTTTTTTAAGCTTAATTTTTGATGACTTGTTGATTTCAGAAGTAGAAGCTTTAAGTGTGCAGAAATGTAAATCACTTTGTCAGCCTTTTCCATGTCTTCTGTAATCTGAAAACAAGAGATCTGAGATTTCATGTGACTCTATATCGTTTTCTGTCAGGTAATGAAAGCTACAATCATAAACAGTTATGGCTGTAGTATGAAGATCACATTACGACTGTCATAGAATGTGTACAATTGTTACAATGATAGCTGTGATTCAAAGATCAGGTAATGTGTATCATGTTTGTTTGTTAAAAAGTAAAGTGATGACTTTATGATGTGTGCTTTCAGCTTGTATCGAGAACTCCACAAGAATTGTATGAGATCGTCTGTTTGATTGGGTAAGTCAACATTGACCTGCGTTTTCTGCAGTGTGATAAGTACTGTTTGGTAAAGATGGGGAGCTATGTCGTCCAGATATGCCTTGCTGTGAATGATTGATTGCACGAGATTCAGTTGCTTGTGTGGATTCATTGACAACTCAAGTATGATTGAAGAGTGTTGTGCACTAATTCTTTAAAGAAACCCCTCTCTTCTGGAGCAGACACTGTCCTCATGGGGATTTTTTACCGAATGTAGAAAAGTCGGACAGAAATCCGTCTCAGAGGTTGGTTCATCTTGGCATGCTTCTTCTTCTTCTGCATAGGCAGGCTGATACTCCTGCAGACACTTCATGTATGGACAGGCAAGGATCAATTCCATCAACCCAAGAAAGGGAGTGGAGTTTTGTGTGTATGACCGTTTTTTTTTTATCCCGCCATTAAGGCAGCCATACTCCAAATCTTTGCATGCAATTCAGGACTGATTTCAGTCTAGTGCATCTGCCAGACCCCATAGTGGAAAAGATCTGCTCTTTTCACTGCTTCAGTCTCCAGAGACAGGAGTTTAAGCCTCCCCTCTGGAAAAGATCTCCAGCCGAAGACAGAGTGATGGCATGCCAGTCAGCATCCCTCCGTCTCCACACCAGTCTCATGTCGGCCGAAACCTGTCTGAGCAGAAACGCTTCCATCCTTCATGCATAGAGAAAATGATGGCTGCCAAAGATGGTCCACATGTAGGACAATGAATGGAGAATGTTGGCCAAGTGGTGCATGAAGCAAATGATAGCTGGCCAAAGACACTCCACATATAGAACAATGAATGGAGAATGTTAGCCAGGCGGTGCTTTGCTGGGTGGTTGAGGATTTTGCTCATGGTATTGAGGACCTACAGATATCAGGAAGGAAATCCAGCATCTAGAGAGACTGTGGAGTAGCTAGTGCTAAAACCTGCAGATGGATGGGCACAGAGGTTGGCATTGGCTGTGATCCCTTCCTGTCTGACCTGCTCTGTGGCATTTGGCTCCCCTTGACTTAGCAGGTATCTGAAATGTAGTTTGCACATAGTCCTGGCGTATCTACCCTCAAGAGACTTGGGGCCAGTCACTGAACGCACAGTCCTGGCATATCTAGCCTCAAGAGACTTTGAGCCAATCCCTGAACACGTAGTCCTGGCGTATCTAACCTGAGAGACTTCAGCCAATCCCTGAACACATAGTCCTGGCGTATCTAGCCTCGAGAGACTTTGGGCCAGTCACTGAACACATAGTCCTGCAGGGTTCGCACAGGGCCCTAAAAGGCCCTAAAAGGCCCTAACCTTTTTAGGCAAAAAATAGGGGCCCCTAAAAGGCCTTAAAAATCCAAATGAAGAGGCTGGAGCCCTAAAAGGCCCTAAAACCCAGAACAGCCTCAAAAAAAAAAAAAAAAATCTAAAAAAAACCCCAAAACTTGTGAAACAACAACAACAAAGAAAATCAAAGAAGAATGATCAGAAAAGAAAACAAAAACCCGATTTTCATAATGGGTAAATACTGAATCAGTACCAATCGATCATGGTGTAAAGTCGTTCAAGGGAAGTAACTCTACGACAAAATAATTGTGCTGTCTGCCATCTTGGACTTTCCATGTGTTGTACGAAGCAGGACCATGGTTCCTTTTTCAACGAAAATTTGACATTTCATTGAGAGTTTCTTTATAAGATTTCGCCAGTTTTCACTCAGAGACATGGGGAAGTGCTTATTCCAAGATCTATAGCTTGATAAATCTGATATAAACTCTGGCTGCACCGAGATAACTTGGACAAATATCGGTTTCTGTTGTTGCTTTTTTTGTAAGAAGGGGTTTCAGCTTGGGAAAATGGGTGAAAAAGCCCTTTCAAACTCACCAAAACTGAAGAAACATTCAGATTTGGAGAGAAGGCAAGTGCTACTGCAGCAGTGTCCTTAAATTTTTTTTTTTTGGAAAAGATCATGACAGTGGGCAAGCCTCAAGTAGTACTAGTACATCAAGTTTTTGCTCAGAAAAGCACTTGGTTGCTGGTCCTTCAACGAGTTCTAGTGCTTCTATTGCAACTTTTGTTTGGCCCTACTGCCCCTCTAAAACACCCCCGCTCTTTCCCTTCACCCCCATATCGCCAGCATCCTAACACAACTACATGATTACACCTGTCCACCACCTCAACAGCAACCCACTCTATATTCCACAAAATCACACACCCACTCACACCACATTAACTTACAGTGGCCCCCTCCCTTCTCCCCCCCCTCTCCTCCCCCACTGACCCACTTCCTTTGCTTTGTCCACATTATGTTCCCCCACCCCACCCCTCTGTGTACAAGTATACTAAGGGGCTTGTGTCTCCCCCTCTCCCCTCTACAGGTATATAGGTATGCTTAGATGTATGTACATGTGTTTTGTTGTGTGTTTTGTGCATTTTTTTTTTTTTAAATACACAGATTCCCGTATATGACCACTATCATTATTGCCACCACTGGTAAGATGTCCTGTGTATGCCAATCAGTTTTTTTTTTTTTTTTTTTTTTTTTCATATGTATGTGGATGTGCCTGTGGGTGTATGTACATGTGTGTGCGTGCATGTATCATGCATGCGTGTGTGCGTGAGATGTGTGATGATTTCATCTGACAACTATCACCATCAATCGGTCGTCATGCATGCGTGTTGCGTGAGACGGTGATGATTTCCCTATGACAACCATCACCCAATCGGTCCCCCCCCCCCCCCTTTGCCCTCTCCCAAGTATTGTTTTTTTTTTTTTGTTTGTTTTTTTAACTCGGCTGGCATTATGATGCCAATGCTGTCTGCTATTTCACTTATGGCAATGATCATCATCCTGTATCACTGTTTGTCCCACTTACGACAATGACCAATTATCCATCAATCATCAATTTTATTCTTTTTTTTTTTTTTCTCCCCCACCCCCAACCGGCATTACTACATCAATGCCACCACATTATTTCACTTGTGACAATGGTCACCACCCTATGGTACTGTAGATCTCATCTCGGTGATCAACATCCATCAGTCATTGATCATTTCCTTTATACCCCCACTGGCATTATCGTACTTGCCATACACTGTCCTACTCCTCCTTTACAAAAATGACCATCACCCTACACCACTGTGGATCATACCTACACCTTGACCATGATCATCATCCACCCATCTTTGAACACCTCCCCCATTCCCCCACCAGCATTTTACACCAATGCACAACATTATCCCACTTATACAACAATTATCATCATCCTTCAGTACTGTTTATCTCAAATGATACATGATCATCACCCATCAGTCATCTACCCCTACCCCCCTCCACCCTCTTTCTCAACCTGCAATATTATACTAATGCCACCTTATTCCACTCACCACAATGACCATCATCCTACAGTACTATTGATCTCACCTGTGCCAGTGAGCATCGTCCACAGGTCATCGATATTTTCCTTTATCCCCCCAACTTGCATCATCACCACTACATTTTTCCACTTAAATAACAATAGTCATCATCCTATGGTACTACTGATCTAAAATGATTACCATTATCAGTTACTGAAAATACTCCCATCCAGTGAACACCTTCATACTGCACTATATATGGAAATGAAGAAGCTGACCAATTGACAAAGGATGAGGACAGCAGCCCCAACTGTAAAAGGTAGCCTCCTTGGAATAAATCAAAAGTATTTCCAAGGATACAAATAGGAGAATGACTTGAGCACTGGACTGTTCTCACTGGACTGTTCTCTCTTCAACCAGAGGCAGTGTGTGCTAGTCAAGCAAGGACAAGGCAGCTGTTAGTCAGGTGAAAAGAAAGCATAGGCCTACTTTTTTCTTCATCATCTTGTGACTTGTATTCCTAAGACTTCGGCCTTGTGTGTGCTGCACTGATTTCTTTGTTTTCATACGAACGTGGAATTGACAAGATTCATACCAGAAAGTGATTAGGTGCATGCTGAATGGAGGTCTGTATTGGAGAAAATGGCATCTGTGGGAAGCAATGGTGAGCACTTTTCAGCATTTCGTGGGCCCTGATGGCCCTATTTTTTTTTTTAAATTTTAGGCTCTGAAAAGGCCCTAAAAGGCCCTAAATTTTTTTTTGAAAGTCTGTATGAACCCTGAGCCAGCACAGACAACCTATCACAGATTGGCCTAACAGCCTGTTGCCAAATTGTGGACTATATTAGGAGTCAAGGGGGGGTGTTTTAATGTCCGCATCACCAAAGAACTTCTGCTGTCAGCTTCCTCTGCTAGGATGAAATATCATCAGACCAGGAGGAGAAAAAGAAAGAAAAAGAAGCATACAAAGCTAGAGAAAGCGAAAATGTGTGGAAGATTCTGTGAGTGAACTGAAAGCCAAAAAGAAGCGCTTTGAAGAAGTCATTTTTTTTTAAATGAGACGGACAAGTTGGCAGAAGCTGCAGAAGCCAAGGACAGCTGCGCTTCATAATTCACTCAAACGCTATCCGTAAAAAGGTCAAGGACGAAAAAGCCAGTATTTTGGACATGGAAAAGGAAATTTCAGAAAAAATGGACTGTCTGAAAGGTATCCTGTGAGATTTTTATTTCCTTCTTGCTTGCTCGCTTTTTTTTTCTCCAGCAGCAGTTTGAAGACTATTTTTTGTGTTGTTTTTTTTCTGTAGTGTACAGTGAGTTTCCAGACTTCATCAGTAAGCATTTGTGTGCATCCAGTTTCTTGACTTCATGAGTGAGTGGTTTGCTGGGACATTTAGTTTGCAATGACTTTCCAGACCTTGGTAGTGAGCAATTTGCTGTGAGTGTGAGCAGTGACATTCCAGACTTTTAATAGGTCTTTTATGTAAAATGACTTTCGAGGTAGTACTAATAGTACTTCTGCTTTCTGCTGTGTGAAGTAACAGCTGATTAAGTTGGCCAAGAGCATAAAACAGGTAACGTGCATATCCATTTACACATGTGCTGACGTCTTGAATTTTGAAAAAAAAATCACACTTTGAAAACTCCTTGAAAACTCATTGAATTTTGTTCTTGGGAGTCTGTAGGAACCCTGAGTTCAATAATTTAGTCATGTCATTGGCTTTTTTGTTTCCATAGTTGCTATGAACATGTGATAAAATGGTAAATGCGCTTGAATTATTGTACGTTTCATTGTGTTATCTACGTTGAAGTGTGCATACATTTTGTGTCTTTATATTAGATGCATTGAGTCAGTGAAAGTGCTCAGTTTCAGGTTAAGAATCGTCTTTGCTCACTCCCTCAACTCTTGTTTGTTGGAGAGGCATGTTAGTGTTTATGGAGATTGGAATGAAGGTGCATTTGTTTCTAAATGAGTGAATTTGTAAGAAAGAGTTCATTGGTTAGAGCCAACTGTGCAACAGATCAGTTACGCCTTATGTTCTTATGTTAATGTTTGTTCAGGAACCTTTCTGCATATGTGTTGGGGCTGGCTCTTCAGAACCAGGGCATCATGCTACCGACTCATGTGTTCAGTTGGCTGATGATGTGTTTTCAGTGAGCTTTTACCCAAGCTGCCGTCAGATGGGGTGTTTTCTATCGATGCCATGCTACGCAAAGGACCCAACCTGCACAACGAAGCTGTCATTTGGCAGTGGCAGGATGACCGCTCCATCTGGCACCCCTATTCTTCCATTGACTGCAAACTCATTGAGGTGATTCGCAAGTGTCCACTGTCCTGTGCCAACCCAGGAGCCTTTCTTCTAGTGTCTGGAGTTTTTTGTTTTGTGTTGTTTAGAAGATCATGCATTTTGTTTTGGTTTGGTTTTGCTTGCATGCATGATGTCTATGTGTCTTACATGTCTTGCTTGTGGGCTTTCAGCTGTAGACGGCAAATTTATGGGGATGGATTCTATGTATGGGAAGCCATGAGAAAAAGGAGCCAAGGCATGTTAGCTTTTCTTAGTTACAAGGCATGCTAGTGGTTGAGCCTCTGCTCGCATGTTATTTTTTTTAAAAGCGGCTGTAGAGCTACATACAGATTACAAGCTACACAAAAATGCATAAATTGACGCTTGAAGACATCAGAAATAAAAAGGAGATAACTGAATGAGGTTAAAATCGTTTGCCCTTCATGGTGGAAATGAAAGTGTTACAAAGTAGTTGATGTTTAATAAACTTTGATGGAACTGAGTAAAAAATAATGGCAGGTTGGATGGAGATGTTACACCTTAGCCACTTTGACCTCTGCAGAGTACCACAGTATGGACAGTCACGAGTGGGGCTGTGAGGAGAAATTCATGGTCTGAGGAAAGATTTTCCTACTTCTGATGCCCTTTTTTTCTGACAGTAGTCTGCTTTAAGCGTACGTCACTTTTGATTTTTTTTTCTCTCTCTTTAGTAAACGGTGAAAATGGTGTTGCAGGGAGCGTATCAGCAAGGAGAGGATGAGATGACCCTGTCTGCCATGGGGCGTATGTACATTGTGGACTTCAACAGCATGCAACAGATCAACGAGGACACGGGCACCGCCCGCCATGTGCAGAGGAAGCTGAACCCTGTGGCTGGCAATTCCATGGCATCGGGTACAGGCCTGATGTTGGCTGCTCTTCATTGTAGCTCTAGGGGGTTGGTGGTATGGTGCCTGGTCTTGCAGACATTCCTTGTAGCTCTAGGGGTTTGGTGGTCTTTTACAGGCCTGATGTTGGTTGCTGTTCATTGTAGCTCTAGGGGTTTGGTGGTATGGCACGGGTTTGATGTTGGCTGCCGTTCATCGTAGCTGTAAGGGTTTGGTGGCCTGTTACGGGCCTGATGTTCGCTGCTGTTCATTGTAGCTCAAGGGGTTTGGTGGTATGGCAAGGGCTTGATGTTGGCTGCCGTTCATTGTAGCTCAAGGGGTTTGGTGGTCTGTTACAGGCCTGATGTTGGCTGCCATTCCTTGTAGCTCAAGGGGTCTGGTGGTATGGTACAGGCCTGATGTTGGCTGCCATATCTTGTAGCTCTAGGGGTCTGGTGGTATGGTACAGTCCTAATGTTGGCTGCTGTTCATTGTAGCACTAGGGGTTTGGTAGTATGGTGCCTAGTCTTGGCTGCCATTCATTGTAGCTCAAGGGGTTTTGTGGTATGGTGCCTAGTCTTGGCTGCCATTCCTTGTAGCTGTAGGGGTTTGATGGTATGGTACAGGCCTGATGTTGGCTGCCATTCCTTGTAGCACAAGGGGTTTTGTGGTATGGTGCCTAGTCTTGGCTGCCATTCATTGTAGCTCTAAGGGTTTTGTGGTATGGTGCCTAGTCTTGGCTGCCATTCCTTGTAGCTCTAGGGGTCTGGTGGTATGGTACAGGCCTGATGTTGGCTGCCATTCCTTGTAGCTCAAGGGGTTTGGTGGTATGGTACAGGCCTGATGTTGGCTGCCATTCCTTGTAGCACTAGGGATTTGGTGGTGGTGTACAGGCCTGATGTTGGCTGCCATTCCTTGTAGCACTAGGGGTTTGGTGGTGGTGTACAGGCCTGATGTTGGCTGCCATTCCTTGTAGCATTAGGAGTTAGGTGATATGGTACAGGCCTGATGTTGGCTACCATCCTTGTAGTACAAGGGGTTTTGTGAAAACTTGGCTTTTACTTGTGTGTGATGATAATTTTTTACTTTTTTTTTTTCCAAATCTTGTCAGTATGACTGGTTTGTTTTTGTGTAGATATTTTTTTGGGGGGGGGAGGGGAGGGCCACAACTGCTAATTTTCATGTTGTCTTGAGAGGTTATTTAATGCGTTATGTTGTTTTCGGGCAAAAGCATTCTGTATGCTTCATTTTGGTTGTGGGAATGAGGGGTTTTGTATTTGAAGACGGAAGCCTTTTCTTGTTGTGGAACTAAGCTGGTTGACAACTGAAGATGACAGAAACAGCTGTTTGGCATCATATACTTTACCATGTCAGACTTTAGCATTCAACGGCAGTTAGTTAGCTCTGAAAGGCCGAATTTTTTGTGGCTGATGCAGTAATAAGACCATCACGTGACGCCCACCCTACTTCCACCAGAGAAGAAGCCAGTGTCAACTTCCTGTTCCTTATTCTACCTCGGCCTCCTGCCTAAAAAGGACCCGGTTTTATTGCTCTGTCTCGCCTATACTTCTTCTGTTTTTGTAAAGATTGCTTATGTGCATGCCTTCTTTACTTGTTCTATTGTGGCTTACGCTAAACCATGGGTACGTTTGCCATGTGAGGCTTACAGGCGGCATTTTATTATTTAAAAAAAAAATTTTTATTCACGCTCTGCAGCGTGATGGCTCGCGACTTCACTTTTCAGTGCCATTCGTTTCCATTCAGCCCTTACTCGCCAGTGTAGGAACGCGTCCCTCCTCATCCTTAATTCTCTCTTCCTCCTGTTTGGCTTCACTCTCGTGCTCCATTTCTGTAAACTCACTTCGGCGGTCGAACTCTCGCCAGTCACTCGAGCCGCCATCTTTATTAGCGCCACGCTAGTCGACCTCCGCGTGGTGGTCCACGTTTGTCGCACCTGGCTTAGTGGTACGGAGGTATTCCCTCCACCTTTATTAGCACCTTATTTTCATTGGAAGTAGTACAGGTTGATTGAGTTCTTTATGATCTCTTGATCTTTTACTACCTTATTATTGTTATTTCTAGTACAGGTCGATCAAGTTTGCCTTATAAAAAAGAGAACTCGGACCGCTACTCCTCTATCCTCCCACTCTCCTCCCCTCCACCTCAGCCCCTCGCCCCTCTGGCGGGCAGCTTATCCTGGCATGCCCACAGTGAGACATATGGGCCTCAGCCCTGGGATAGTAGCGGTCGTACAGGAGGGGCTCTGCTTGCCTTGGGCCCATTAGCGCCCTCCTCTGATAGATAGTCCCCCCCCCCCCCCCCCCCCCCCCCCCCCCCCCCCACAGCGACCCTTCCCCGGGCCAGGTGGAGGCTCTTCGCCATCCCACAGACAATACCTACAGTTTGTCTGGCAAGATTGGGGGTTCCAGTTCAGGCTGCTCCCCTTCTTCGGCCCTTCGGCCTCTTCCGGGCACCCTTCCTATTCACGAAGGTGGTCAAGGAGATGGCCTCCCTGGCCAGACAGGAGGACTTCTGCCTCCTGGTGTCAATTTCACACCAACCATCCTCTACGCCTCTGTTTCAAACTAGAGTTGTCACCAACCCCAACAAGTGTGAACTCAACACAGTCAGCTGTCCTCCTTTCTAGGCATGAGTTTTTTGACACACTCCCCATATGGTCTCCCCCACCCAAGAGAGGTCCAGCTGCATTGGGGACCTCCGGCCTCCGGCATCCACCTATCCACCCACACCCCGGCCAGAACCCTTACCTCCCTCCCTGGTCCCCAAGCGCCTACTCCAAAGGGTGTTCCGTCGTCGATCGTCTCGGACCTTTCAACCAGTGTCATCAGTCCATCCCCTAGGTCCTTAGTTTCCAATGGGCTACGGAAGAGTGGCTCGACCCCGCCACTTTCTTCCCCGGTGTCCCATTTCCCTCCCAACCCAACTGCTGCTGACCTCTACACAGACTTCTCCAACTTGGGCTGGTCGCCCACTTGGATAATCTCATACCTCCCAGAGTGTGGGACGCACAGTGTGGGATGCAGAGTCTGCCCGTCTGCACATCAACGTCCTGGAATTCAATGCAATAGAGCCACAACTGTCTATCTTGAAAAACGCCATTTTGAGAAATGGCCACTTGAAGATTTCACAGGTCTCCAAAAATTACACCTCAGCACGCAGAACTTCCAAACTTGGGAAAAACAAACGCTAGATGGTGTTCTAAAGCTGTGTACAAACTGGGGTTAGTAAAACTCAGATGGAAAGCACAGTATTACGCAATCTTAAGTAAACACTCTTGGTCTGAAAAGAAAGGTTTTTATCTTCCCAGAATTTTGAAGCACAACTTATTAACAAGGCTTAGAAAGTTGTGGCACACAATGGCAAGACCTTCACAGCTGAAATCCTCAGGCCACAACTGATCAGCTTCGGGATTGTGACTTGTGGCCTGGAACATTCCTATCAGTTTGCCGTGATAGTTTGGAATACAACTGTCTTCTATGGCTCTAGCCACATGTGGCATGGACAAACTGTCCCACTGTATGGAACATTTCAGACCACAACCTGCTATGTACAAGAAAATCAGTTGTGGTATGAAACATAGTTGTTTTTTGTATGTGTTATTCTGGGCAACAAGTGCTCACGAATGAAACACATAGTTGTGGCCTTGGAAGTTTGACATTATTTATGTCATGCATTAGTTAACAAGTGTTTAACAATTCTTGAACCGTGTTTTACACTGAGCTAATTTTTTTGTATTTTACACTATCAATTTGCTCGGAACCACTCCTGATAGAAAAGAATGGACTGGATAGGCTTGTGTGGAACTGTTAATAAGGAAAAGTTTAAGATCAATACCTATAGAAAATAACATCAACAGTTTCTGGAAAAATCTGTGAACAGAAGACGACACACACACACACACACACACACAAACACATGCACGCACGCACGCACGCACGCACGCACACGCGTGCGCGCTCGCGGGCACACACACACACACACACACACACACACACACACAGGCAGAGGTGAATGCAACCAAGCCCTAAAGCTACTTTACTTCACACTGTCATGCTAACAAACAAAAATATACAATAGACTGAACACGCATGCAAAAATCGTGCATGCTTACCTCGTTTGCTGTCTCCATAACCACACACAAGGATGAATCATCCACAGTAAGAACAACTGTCTACATTGTCACAGTTCACGGTTTATTCACAAAAGGGGAGTGCGGATGGGGTGGAGAGAGACTGTTCACTGTAGCATTCACAAAAGGAAAAAATCTGTTCACTGTATCCTACTTCAGTTCACTGCTTGGTCCACAATGCGAAGAAACTGTTCACACTGATTTTCCATAGCTGAAAAAAAGAATTGTCCGCATTGATATAGTTAATTGATTTATCCACAATAGAGAAAGTAAATATAGCACATATATTTCACTGATTTGATTCCACATTTAACATAAAAAAAAAAAGCGCACCTATTGTTCAGAATGAAAACAGACATCGGCGCACTGTCAGATTCACTCATGAAAATTTTTACAGATCTTCGTCGGATTCTGTATCCTTCTCGGTAATGTCTGGTTCTGCGAGCCTGTCTGGAGCCGTGCTGGCGCTGGGCAGCTGTTGGTAGAACTGATGGTGTCGCTGTGGCACAACTCCTAGCTGGCGGAGGTCCAGGAGGTCTTTCTTCTTTGCTTCAGGCAAAGGCAGACGATCCGTGTACCTCTTAGGAAGGTCCTGCACATTGTTCACAGCTTGCTGGCGACCTCGACGGCTGTTTCCCTTGATCTTCAGGCTCCGGAAACACTCTGTCATTCTGTATTGAAATACAGCGTGTCTTCTTCCTTTGTATACCTGAGCCACTTAATCTTTAGCCAGCTGATTTTGGCTCCTGTGATATCAGTCTTGGTATTCCTCATTGTCTGTGAAGCAAGATGTTTGAAATCCAGAAAGTCTGCATATTCAAGGGGAACCACGGTGTATGGGGAATTTGATCTTGCCATCTCAATGACTGTATGCCACTGATCAGGAATGAAAATGGATGCATTCTTTTTCGCTTACTCGATGGTAGCATGAATTGAATCACACTCCATATGGGTATGGCCGCTTTCCAGAAACTTTTGGTCGATGATCTGGATGTGGTCAATGCTTTTGACCGCATAATGAAGAGCAGCAGCAACGAACTGATTTCTATTCTGTCCCCCACAGGTATCAGAATACAAGATGACACGGGTGATGTGTTCTGGCAATGACTGGATGTAACGCAGAAGACAGGTGGCAACTTCACAAGATCCTTTGTTTCCATCACATTCATTCCAAACAAAGCAGGAGGCTTCTTTGTCTGAAAGTGAGAATACGGTCAGGTTGTAAACTGCCAACTTTCTTTTATAATGAACTTGACTTACTAGGGAGCATGGGGTTGTTAGCACTGCCTCCATATCAAACGTGACTGTGTGAGTGTCCTCCTGCTTCTGTGACAATTTTTTGTCTTTCTCCTTTTCCTCTCTTGACTGTCACTTCCTCTCCTGGTGCTCCTCGTACTCCTTCTGTCTTCCTGCTGTCAGTTCCTTAGCACGTTTCTCCTCCTGATTTCGTGTGCAGATGAGGCATTGATCCTTTTTAGGCTTATGAAAAATGCAAGTTGTACTCAGTATTGAAAATCTGTCTGTAGAAGCTAGAGGACACAGGCGCACCCCCCTTCTTCTTACAAATGTCACAGTAAAGTGAATACATTCTGTTAATATTCAGCCTTGAGTCAAGAAATTTCCTTCTACTCCCCTGCTGCAGTAATGCGACTCAACTCCTGGAAAGCTCTCTATGTGTCTTTTCACCTTAGACCTGTCCTCTTCAGCAGTCTTGTTAGCAGGTGTGTGCTTGCCTCGATTATCTTGTCCAACAAATGTCCCATCTTGACTGTGCTGTAGAGCATGTGTGACATATCCGTGGCCCACATCCAGTGTGGCTAGGAAAAAAAGTCTTGCATACCTGCACCCTCTCCCCATCTGTGGTCAAAAAGTAGGTTCTAGAAACCTGTCTCTTGTTTATTACTGGCTCTTTGTTGTCATTGAGGTATGTTCTGGTGTCCTTTTGATCCACATGTCTACAAATGAAATCTTTTTGTCTCTCATATGCATCAAGCCCATAGTATGTGTTGAATATTGCTAGCCTTTTGTTGAAGCCGATTTTCTCTGTGCATCTGAGTCTACATTTGCAGTCTATGTCTTGGACCTGCCTTTTACGTGCTTTTTTCCCTCTGCTAGTCACATACTCCTGGCCCTGTAGCTTCAGCATTTTTCTTGAATTTTTCTTCCACTTCTCAGGCTGTGCTTTTCGTTTCATCGGAGGTGTTTTTTTCTGTGGTGTTGTGTAGACTTGCGTTTGTTCTGAAGTTTCCTGAGATGGAGATGATGCTTTTGGAGAGTCCTCATTCTCTTGTGGACCAGAATTGCTTGTTAGAGTTGACACTGATGGTGGTGTTGATGGTGGTTCTGGTGGAGCTGACACTGGAGGGGGTGGTGAAGATGGTGGTGGTGGTGGGGAATGTTGGCATGGTGGTGACTGTCGTGTCTCAGGTTCAGCCACTGGTGGGGGTGGAGAAGTCGCATTGCTGTATGGGGTGGTTAATTCTTCGGTCGTTCCAAACACAGTGTACAGATGTCTCTTCAGTTTCACACACAACCGTCATAGTGCTCGCTATTATTCAGTGCCAGATATGCAAGGTAGATGGGTGAGAAAATGCTGCTACCATTTGTTAGAGATGGAGACACGTTGATGACGTTGTTATTTTTCCTGCTTGTGAAGATTTTCAGTCGTCGCTTTGTGAGGTTGGCCAGTGCCAGCGGCATCACATCATTAGCAGCACTGTTCCAGAATCCTGATCTTCGCATTTCTTCAAGTGATGTTTTTGCAAACTTCAAAAGATCATTCTCACTGTTCACCCCTTCATCAGGTGAAAAAAGCCAAGGTAGGCATGCAGGTTGTCTTCAATATGTTGGCACAGGGAGGCACGGAGCGTGGTTTCAGTGTGGTTGTCCAGATAAATGGAGGCAGCTTTAAAAAAGCAATTTCCATCAGGATACACTGGTTTTCTCTCCATGCCCTTCCCTCACAGACAGACAGAGCCCAGTCTGTCCTGGACATACCAGCTGGGGCTGGGGCCTCGCAAGACCTACGGATTAGCGATGGCTTCGCACAGAGCCAGCACTGAGCCTCTCTACTATTACTGATGGGAGAGATGGGCCTCCTGGTGCTCAGACAACTCTGTTCCCCCATCTCTCCTTTCCAATATCCAGATAGACATCTTCCTATCTCAACCGATCTTCTTTGTTAAGGCTCTCGGTTAGCTCCATTCGGGGCTACTGGGAATGCTCGCGCCCCAGGCGCTCCTCCCAGCCCTATCTCTAGATGGCTTTCCAAGATGGTGAGATCCGCCTACGCCCAGGCATATAAGGATCTCCCTGTCTTATCTCCCCGGGTCCATGAGGTCAGGGCACTGGCCACTTTCGCAATGTTCTAGCACTCTGTCCCCTTGCGCCACCTCCTGGAGGCAGCCTACTGGTGTTCGGAAAAACCCTTCATAAACTTTTATTTAAGGGATATCCACATGACCAGGGCTGAATGTTTTAGGGACTTCCTTTGTGGCTAACGCAGCCATAACTATTCACTGCTAACCCCAAGAACCATTAGGGCACTCAGCCCTCCTCCAATTCTTTTAATTCTGCTATGGTCTGACATGGTAAAAGTATATGATGCAAAATGGGGAGTTTGTATTATACTCCCTGTTTGGCTAGTATACTTACCATGTCGGACTCTAATGCTTGCCCTACCTTCCCTCTAGCGCTATGGTTCTCGGGGTTAGCTTGCGCGCATAGGCCTCGTTGAATGAGGAGCAGGAAGGGCTTTTTTTTTTTTTTTTTTTTTTTTTTTGATGTCCCAACTTCTGCGCCACCTCAAAGACAGTGCACCCACGCCGCTCATTGCGACACCCCGTCCACAGCCACAGCCCAGCCGGTCCCGCCGCAGCCCCGACACTGGCAATCCACAGGGAGCAGTCAATGTCAAGTCGTCAAGAGGCAACCCACTGGAGGAGACACTGCACTGCCGCCGAGTCACTTCGGTGGTGTTCAGTGGTGCCTGTTCTGATCTAACATATGCAGGACTCCGCCCACTGAGCCCCCTACTGACGACAATATTGCTTAGTCGCGGAGCTGGAGTGAGTGAGCTCTCCCTCCGGAGGGTGCCACCACGTCCGTCCAACGACAGTCCCCATGGACTCGCCAATACCAGTGACCCCGACGGAACCAAACCAAGGCCACAGACGTGGAGAGGACATCAAAATGAGGTCACCATGAGAGAAGGGCATGAAGGGCCACAGAATTTGAGACTTTTTTTTTTTTTTTTTTTTTTTTTTAAATGCTGATCGATGAGAATGAGGATGATTAAGATGATGCTACGGATTTCCATTTTGGTCTGAGACTACATGACAGAGCTGTACTCTACGCTTCCTTTCATAATATATCCCGGTGTCAACCAGGCCCGAGAGATACAGGCACCTATAGTGTTGGTCAGGAAATTTGAGCAACACTCTCAGAAACGCATCCATTAAGTGGATGAAACTCGACTGTGTCGTCCCAGTCTTCCCAACTGAGTCTGCAGCAAACTCAACTCTGGGTAGGAGCCGGTCGGGCAGAAAAACCCACATGACTCTGTCTGATGGGATTCGAACCCACGACCTCCCAGCCGGGAGTCTGCGACGCTAACCACTTCGCCACGGCAGCATTTGAGGAACAGGAAGTTGACACCGGCTTCTTCCTGGTGGAAGTAGGGTGGGCCTCACATGATGGTCTTGTTACTGCATTAGCCACAAAAAATTTGGCCTTTCAGAGCTAACTGCCATTGAATGCTATGGTCTGACATGGTAAGTATACTAGCCGAACAGGGAGTATAATACAAACTCCCCATTTTGGCGTCGTATACTATACCATGTCAGACCATAGCATTAAACGGCTGTCAGTCTGCTCTGTCCGGCCGAAGTTTTTGTAGCGAATGCAGTCATAAGATAGTCACGTGACGCCCACCCTACTTCTGCCTACGGAAGATGCAATGTTCGTTTACTGCAAGGCATTCTACTTCGGCCTGTCGCCCAAGCAAGATAAGTCTTGTGCTCTGTCTCGTCTATTCTTTGCCTGTGTGTAAAGATTGCTATGTTCGTGTTCTGAACTCGTTTATCTGTGGCTTGTGCTTCTCTCTCAGAGTAATCTTGACGTGTGAGTTTATCGGTGGGCTAGCATTCTATCTTTTATTTACTGAATTATTTATCGCGATCGTGGTGCTCCCGGTTCTTGCCTTTTCGCGTAACCAGTTCAAGGTTGATCGGCATTTTCCATCGCCACGTTCATCGTGTTTTCTGTGCCTCCTTTTGTCCATCGGCCTTTCATTTTCAGTCGCCTTTCCACCCCTTTCGCCCCTAAATTCCGATTTCTGATCTCGCCGTCACTTGTACCACGATCCCACAACCTCCTGTGCGACGATTGTGGGCTGGTCTCGTCGCCATCTTGTTTTTTGCGCTCGGTCCCTCACATCGCTGTGGGAGAGTCCGGCAAAACGCGCTAGGGGTGCAGACGCCGTCCCCCCCCCCGCCGGGTCAAGACCTTCCCCCGGCGCCCAATGCGGCCCCCTTCGGCTCCCTCCTCGGGGCCCGCAGGAAGCACCCAGTTACCTCCCTCTTTGCAGACAATCCGGCAACCAGGGAGTGGGCCATCTCCCAATCTGATTGTCGCCTGATACCCAACCGGGCCCCCCCTACTTCTGGCACCATCTCCTTTAAAGCGTTAAAGGACTGGGACCGAGTAGCCCGGATGGGCATCTTACACACCACTGCAGGGCATGCCTACCTTAGCATGCTCTTGCAGAGGGCGGAGGTACTCTGGCCTGGGGATGACGGCGCCGTCCCAGTGCCTTCGGATACGAGCTCCGAACCACACCATGAGGACGAATCTCGCTTATTCAGCGACCCCTTTTTGCGACACCTGGTTAACAGGATATCGCATCACTTGTCGGCTGCGGCGGACAGCGCAGCAACAAGCCACTTCAATTGCCTGCTAGTGGCTAGAGACGCGGTGCTTGCACGCTCCTCACTCTCCCCGGCACTCAAGGCATCCCTACGGGTGTGTCCCGGCCAGGATCACTCGCTCTTTGGCGAGTACTCCACCTCGGCTATGTCCCTTTCGCTCGAGGAACGCAAGCAGGCGGCGTCCTTTGCCCCCCGGCCCCAGCCATGCCCCCTTCCAGGCCCCCCTATCGGTCTTACCCCAGGTCCAACAGGCCCACTCCGTACCCCCGACAAGCCCCATCTCACACCGCCGGGCCGGCCAAGCGCCCACTAAATTCGCAGAGGTCTAAATCGAAACCCCCCCAACAACAAAATTTTCGGTTCGGCCAACAAGCGCGCCCTCGCCGGTGACTAGAGGACCCACCCGCCGTGGGCACGGAGCAGGCCCAACCCACCTATCAAGACACCGGCCCCCCTCTTCCCCTTCCCCCCACCTGGACCATCGGCCCCCCTGGCGGGCAACCTCTCCTGGCACGCCCGCCAGTGGCGACGTATGGGCCTCAGCCCCTGGGTAGTGTGTTGGTTCTGCAGGACGGGTTTCGCCTACCATGGGCTCACGGTCGCCCTCACCTCATGCGTTCTCCCTCCTCCCTCCCCCAGCGACCCCCCTCCTGCCCAGGCGGACGCCCTCCACCTGGAAGTCCTCGAACTCCTACAGAAAGGGGCCATCACCGAGGTTTTCCAGCCCAACCCCGGTTTTACTCCCACCTGTTCGTGATCCCCAAACCCTCGGGGGGGGGGGGGGGGGGGGGGGGGGATGGAGCCCATCCTCGACCTCTCTCCCCTCAACAAGTTCCTCAGACAAACCAAGTTCAAGATGGACACGCCCTCCCAGATCAGAGACTCCATCCACCACCTAGATTGGGCTGCCTCCATAGATCTGAAGGATGCGTACTTCCAGATCCTCATTCACCCGGCGCACAGACGTTACCTCCGGTTCGTCTGGCAAGCTCGGGTGTTTCAGTTCAAAGCTCTCCCCTTTGGTCTCTCCCTGGCACCCTTCCTCTTCACGAAGGTTGTCAAGGAGATGGCCGCCCTGGCCAGACAGGAGGACATTCGCCTCCTGGTGTACCTCGACGACTGGCTTGTCCTAGCCTCCTCCGGGGCTCAGTGCCGAGCCCACACCACTCGCCTCCTCAGGCTCTGTTCCACCCTGGGGTTTGTAACCAACCCCCTCAAATGCGAACTCAGTCCCAGTCAGAGGTTCTCTTTCCTTGGCATGAGTTTCGACACGATTGCCATGAAGGTCGCCCCGACCCAGAGAGGTCCGCCCGGATAGTGGACCTCATCTCACGCCTCCGAGGAACATCACACACCTCGGCCAGAACTCTGTGTCCTCCCTCTTAGGGATGATGAAGTCCCTTTCAGCCCTCATTCCGCTGGGTCAGGTCCCCAAACGCCAGCTGCAGAGGGAGTTCCGTCGTCGTTGGTCCCGGACCTCGGACCGCTGGGACCTGACCATTCCCCTCGGCCACTGGTTCTCTTGCGCCACGGACGAATGGCTCAATCCGTCCACCCTGACCACCGGCGTCCCAATCTCTCTCCCAACTCAGTCCCTCGAACTGTACACGGACGCCTCCAACTCGGGCTGGGGGGCCCACTTGGGGACAGTCATGCCTCGGGGATGTGGGACGCACAGATGGCTCGCCTCCACATCAACATATTAGAATTGGAAGCGTCAGGCTGGCCCTCCTCCACTTCCAACACCTAATCTCTCACCGACTGTTCTCCTCCTCACGGACAACACGTCGGTAGCCCATTATGTCAACAGGGGGGGGGGGGGGGGGGGCTCACTCCATTGGCCTCTCTCTACGGACAGAGGCCCTCCTTCGCTGGTGCCACGCACGGGGAACCACCCTCCGTGCGAGAGACACATAGCGGGGACACGCAACATCCTGGCAGACTCTCTCAGGGACCCTTCTCCACACAGAGTGGACCCTGAACAAGCTGACACTAACCACAGGCTGGGAGCACTGGTTCAAGCCCATGGTGGACCTCTTTGCGACCCGGTTCAACCATCGACTTCCCATGTATGTCTCTCTCCAGTCCCGGATCCCCGAGCGTACGCGGTCGATGCGCTCTCCCTCCCCTGGACGGGACTCATCGTGTACGCCTTTCCCCCCTTCCCCATACTTCACAAAGTGATCAGGAAAGCCAGGCTGGAGAGACCCAAACTCATCCTTATAACCCCTGGTGGTGGCCGACCCAGTCGTGGTTTCCAGACCTCGGGTCCCTAACTCACGTTCCCCCTCTCCAGCTAGCCCCTCGGTGGGACTTGCTCAGACAACTCGCGCTCGGGCCTCCCTCACTCCAACCCCCAGATGCTTCGCCTTCACGCTTGGCTTCTATGCCAGCCAAATTGCAACCACCAGTCCCCGCCGCCCCTGCTGACAGACCCCGGTCTGTCCT
>JADBJO010002974.1:28747-91808 GCA_016801955.1 Conus betulinus
TCATGTCATTATTTCCTTTCCTCCTCTCTTTAAATTATTTTTTTAATTGGGTAACCATGTTCAAATTACGGAGTTACTTACCTTGCCGATGGTTTTCGGTGTAACTAAGCCCAGATAAGTGCATACTGAAGAGGGTTAAATCACGCACCATGATGATTGCAGTTTCAGATTTCCTCTGGCCGGAGGTTTAGCAGACAACTTTTTTTCTGCAGAGTAGCTCCCCTTTACTGTGAAAAGCGTTGCAGATGCACAGTTTCAAGTCAACACAGCGCTGCAAGGGAAAATAGTGTCGAAGTATTAAAGAAAACATGGGAAAATGTGTGTTTAGCCTAGCCTGGCTGGACATACAAATTATCGCCAATGGATTGCTCATGCTTCTGATGGATGCAAGACAAAAGCATGGTGCCTGCTGTGCAAAGAAGACTTCGACATCGGGAACATGGGCGAAGCTGCTTTAAAAACCATGCGGCAGTCAAGAAACATCAGGAAATGATGCAGCATTCAGACAAAACAACTCGGACTCCAACAATGACCGTGACTGATTATTTTCGGCCCAAGGATTGTGAAAGATGAGTTCTACATTGAAGAAACGATTGTTTTTTTACTTCAGTATGCAATGTGATCATGCGTTGAGTGGGGTGGGAGGTAGAGAAAATCAAAGGGCCCAAGGGCGATACACTGGCCTGTTTTCAGACATATACACACATTCGCACACACTGTCTCTAACGCGCACTCTCTCCCTCTCTCTCTCTTATCCAAAATTTCAAAATTTGAATATGAAATTGAATAGAGAGCACACTGGCTTTAAGTACTCAGCCATGTTGAACATCCAAATTAAAATGAAAGGACAGTTGAGATGCCACGAGGCCAAGTGTCTTAATTACCTGACCTGACCCAGCCATATCTCACACACACACACACACACATACAGAGTTACACACACACACACATTCTGGGGTCTGGAAAAATTACGAAAAGCCCTGGGAAAAGTCTGGAAAAAGTATGGAATTTTGTTTGGTCACATTTGTGGGAACCCTGTGAAGTTAATTTACTGGTAAAGTGTGTAAGAGTTACTTCATGATCTGAATTTGGAGTCTTAAAGATCAAGATATTTGAGGTCTGGCCAGAGTAGGACAGGAAATCCAGCTTTAGGCTCCTCTGTTGTAGCTAGTTGGGTCTGGATGGAGACTTGAATGATGATGAGATCACTTTTCCCCCCCTCCATCCTTCACTTTGGTTTTGTTTTTTTTCCTCCTGTCCTGTTTGTTGGTGCCCATAGCAGTGCGCACACCATGTTTGCTGAACATCAGCTGTGACAGCTGACACTGCAGATTGACGAGCGAGTTCACTTTTGAGACCATATCAAAGAGATTCAAAGGGATGAAAACAGTCATGAAGTGATCTTTTATATTTTTTTTCATATATATATATATATATATATATATGCAGGGTTCATACACCCCTGAAGACCCTTGAAAACCCTTTAAATTTCAGCTGGGTCAAAAACACCCTTGAAACCTGCAGATATCCCTACCATCCCTTGAAATCTCCTTAAAAATCGTTTCGGACCAAAACTGACTGTAACATTTGAAAACGTATCGGAGAACAAATGCGGACGAGACTACGGACATCGATTTTCGCCTTTGCAATCGCTTTGCGTGTCGTCTGCTTTCAAACAAAGGGAAGCAATTCAATAGTTGGATATCGTTTGCGCATGTGCAGTTCGACTTCTGACAAAGAGCGCCATGCTCCCTCATCTTCGGTGAAGTCCAATACTGTTGCGTCTGTCATCATGTCTAAGGGAAAATTGTGCATTAATTTGATCCGTTGTGGTTTCAGAAGTAAGGATATTGAAGCTGGATGACCGAATGCAGAGACAACAAACATGCATTTTTCTGTAAAGTGTGCAAAAAGACCGTTGATGTTCCGGCAATGGGCGAATCGGCACTTGCAAGTCACAGAAAGGGGAAAAAATAGCTGGGATTGGAAAAAGCGAGTAGGCCGGTCATTAGTCTTACAGACTTCGTTCGGCAGTCATCAAATTCATCAACATCGGGTCAGACCCTTTCTTCAGTAAGAATCTTCAGCCAATCCACAATAACAGCAAGTGCGACAGATGTGTTGAAAGCCGAAGTATTGTGGACGATTCATGCCATCAACAATCGTAACAGTTTCCGATCTGCTGAAGACAACGTGAAACTGTTTGCAGCAATGTTTCCATATTCCTCGATTGCGACGAACTGTCGGTGTGGGGAACCAAAAGTAGATATCTTGCAACTTTTGGCATTGCTCCTTTTTTTCTGTCAGAACTGAAAAAATAGTGAAATCACAGACTGAATATGTCGTGCTTTTTGATGAATCATTGAATAAGGACTTTAAACAGAAATAGCTGGACATCCCTGTCAGATACTGGTCCGGAAAGCAGATTGAAAGTTTTCTTTTTCTGATTTCTCAATTTCTGTATAAAGACTTCATTTTTTATTTTTTATATATTATACTGAGCTTGGAAAAGACTACAGAAGTGTAATCACCTTATCATCATGGCTGGATTACATGTGTAAGGTAATTATTCACTTTTTTTTCCATTGTGCGGCTAAATTTGCCCCTTAAAAATTAAAATATCCCCTTTAGAAACCCTTGAAAAACCCTGGAATTTTTTTCCTGTGAGGAAGTGGGAACCCTGTAATATGTGTGTGTGTGTTTTATTGTGTGGTTACATCGAGTTGCCTGTCTTACTGAAGATTGTTACTGGCACTGTAGTGCATGAGGTGAATGGTTTGTGCGCAGAGTGGTGGTGTGACTGGCACTGTCAGGGTTCGTATGCTCCTTGAAAACTCTTGAATTCTGACAGGGAATTTCAAGACCTTGAAAACCTTTGAAAATCAAAATGTGGTTCTGTTGACCAAACTTGAAAACCTTTGAAAATGAAGCCATCAGCTCCAAAAATCTTTCATGTGGCTAAAAGAAATGGCAGTTTGATTTTTTCTGCATTCAGTTTAATGAAAAACTATTTTAAAACAAATTTTTACAAACATCGTCGCAAAATTGATGAAGTTACAAATTATCTCCCCAGGTAAAATCGCAGATGATAATCCAGCTTCCTTCTTCTTCTCCTTCTTGATGTAATGCCCACAGTCATCAGGTTGATTATTTTGGCATACTAAAAACTGGGTCTGCGCAGCGGGAGGTGGGATTGGAGGGGTGGGGGGGTGGGTTGGCTAATTTAGGGGGGGGGGGGGGGGGGGGGGGGATGATATCAGTGAACTCTTGATACAAGTGTCAAGAGTGGTGGCTCCAGCCACAATGTTTGATCGCGACAATGTTTGTAAAAACTTGTTTTCAAATAGTTTTTCATTAACCTGAACGCAGAAAAATCAAACTGATATTTCTTTTATCAATTTTTACACTAAGTGTAGCCTTAACCCTTTCACTGCCAAAGGCGCCTTTTGGCGACAACTTGGTTGAGCGCCAAAGGCGCCTTTTAGCGACAAAGTAGGGTGACCTAACTCCCGATACTCTCACGATCCTGGTTCATGAGATAAAAAGCTAGCAATAAGTGTCATAGTTGGGGGATGGTCTGGCCCGTGCTCACAGCCATTTGCTTTGTCAGAACACTATTCAGTTCAGTGTTTTATCGACTTTATTCCGACTTTTTTTTCCATTCACTATGACGTCACCACCAAGCACTTTACGTACTCAACCTTGCCGTACATTTACCACAGATCAAGTGCTGGGAATATTTAATGGACGGTCAGTTGTTCCTAATACAGATGAAGAAGACCCAGACAGTCCCGAGTAAACAACAATAGTGAGGGCTTGACCGAATTATTGCAACGTGAGGTGTTGGACCGTGGCCAAATGGTTGGGAGACTGACGAGACGCCCACTTACTACCCTACCGCGTGTGCCCCAGTTTTTTTGCGTTGAGCCAGCCAGCACTGACTGACTGTTCACTAACTGTGTGAGGGAGCGAACTGAGGCTTTAGGCAATGAACTTCACACACACGCTGTGGGCCGACTCTTGCTGGTCAAGGTTGAAGGGGGCGTGGCTGACTGACATGTGAGAGGCGAGCAGCACAGACGTGTTTGAGTGGGTGTACAGCTGATCATATAGATCAGCTGAATGGCAAGGGTTCAGAGACCAACAGGCACATGAATGACTTTGTGTTCATCATAAAAAAATATTACTGTTGAGAGTGAAAGGGACGTGTGTGTGTGTGTGTGTGTGTGTGTGTGTGTGTGTGTGTGTTCCCTTTTTCTTTCTTACATGTGTACCAGTTAGGCATAAGAATATGTGTGTGTGTGTGTGTGTGTGTGTGTGTGTGTGTGTTCCCTGCTATTGGAGTAGTTGTATTTGTGGCCGTTTCTTCCATTTTTTCTGTTGGAAATACCATACTTTCTGGTCTTCAATTGCAAGTGGAGTATTTTTTCCTCCCTTATTGAGAGTTTGATGGCATTCTTTCTTCATTTTTTTACGTTTAGAGGAAACATAACATTCTTTGTTTTTATTTTGCATTTTTTTGCACTTGAAATTACTAAAACTTTGAAATTGTTGTTGACTTACCATCACTAACATGTTATGATATAATGAAAGTACAGTGTATCTCCTCCATTTTACAAAAAATGGCATGAGAATTGGTTGTTTAGTTCCAGAGATATCCGTGTTTAACATATGCTGGTATAAAATAAGAGCTTTTTTTGAAAAATGGCTGGCGATGGGGATTTATGCAAAATAGAATGTCTGGCGGTGAAAGGGTTAAGGGGAGAGGTGGCACGAGAGGTGGCACGAAAATTTGACCATTTTCTTTCAAAAATCATGTTTTGGGTTTTTTTATGTGTTTTTGTGCTGAAGAAGTCTGTTGTTGAAGCACCTGTGGTGTTCATTTTGTCTATTTTTACATTTTTCTTAGTAAAAAATTATTTATTTGAAGGAGGTGTCTGTGAAAATTGCTTCTTCTTTATTTTCAAATGCTGTTTTTTTCTCAAAATCACTTTTTTCATCAACGGTTGATGTGCAAGGAGTACAATATCTCTAGATCCAGACTAGCTAGCTTGGTAATTTTTTTTTTCTTTTGATCAGAAATGATTTCTGCATGCAATTATATTTTATTTATAAGTCAAAACAGCACATATTATTTGCTATTTCTGTTGGAATAATTCAAAAGCAATGAAACGCGAAGCCTGAAGGCTACCATGTGGGAAAAAATTGTTTGAAAAAAAAAAAGCAGTTTAGGTATATAAAAATCCTATCGCAATTGCATTACTATAGCTCAGAAAAAACAATATGAAAGTGCTCTTATAATTGCATTACTATAGCTAGCTCAGCAAAACAAAAGTCATGTTTCAAGTGCCTAACATGTCTGCTCTGATACAAATGCAGTTCTTGTCATGAACCTTTTTTAAAATTTATTTTTCATCATTAAATTTTTGCCCTCATTTGTGGTCCCCAAATCACACAAGAGTTTTGAAATCACCCAGATATGTTTTTTTCCATTTTTTTAAAAAACCTAAACAACAGAAAAAAAAAGTTAAAAAGGAAGAACAATGGTTTGATTTTCGTGCCACCTCTTGCCTTGAAATATAATAAATGCTCCTTGAATTTTGTTCTTGGGAGTCTATAGGAACCCTGACTGTGCTGTATGTGGTGAATAGTGTGACTGGCACTGTGCTGTATGTGGTGAATGGTGTGACTGGCACTGTGCTGTATGTGGTGAATAGTGTGACTGGCACTGTGCTGTATGTGATGAATGGTGTGACTGGCACTGTGCTGTATGTGGTGAATGGTGTGACTGTATGTGGTGAATGGTGTGACTGGCACTGTGCTGTATGTAGTGAATGGTGTGACTGGCACTGTGCTGTATGTAGTGAATGGTGTGACTGGCACTGTGCTGCTGTGTGTGGTGAATGGTGTGACTGGCACTGTGCTGTATGTGGTGAATGGTGTGACTGTATGTGGTGAATGGTGTGACTGGCACTGTGCTGTATGTAGTGAATGGTGTGACTGGCACTGTGCTGTATGTAGTGAATGGTGTGACTGGCACTGTGCTGTGTGTGGTGAATGGTGTGACTGGCACTGTGCTGTATGTGGTGAATGGTGTGTGACTGTATGTGGTGAATGGTGTGACTGGCACTGGCACTGTGCTGTATGTGATGAATGGTGTGACTGGCACTGTGCTGTATGTGGTGAATGGTGTGACTGTATGTGGTGAATGGTGTGACTGGCACTGTGCTGTATGTGATGAATGGTGTGACTGGCACTGTGCTGTATGTGGTGAATGGTGTGACTGTATGTGGTGAATGGTGTGACTGGCACTGTGCTGTATGTGATGAATGGTGTGACTGTATGTGATGAATGGTGTGACTGGCACTGTGGCTGTATGTAGTGAATGGTGTGACTGGCACTGTGCTGTATGTGGTGAATGGTGTGACTGTATGTGGTGAATGGTGTGACTGTATGTGGTGAATGGTGTGACTGTATGTGGTGAATGGTGTGACTGGCACTGTGCTGTATGTAGTGAATGGTGTGACTGGCACTGTGCTGTATGTGATGAATGGTGTGACTGGCACTGTGCTGTATGTGATGAATGGTGTGACTGGCACTGTGCTGTATGTGGTGAATGGTGTGACTGTATGTGGTGAATGGTGTGACTGGCACTGTGCTGTATGTGATGAATGGTGTGACTGGCACTGTGCTGTATGTAGTGAATGGTGTGACTGGCACTGTGCTGTGTGTGGTGAATGGTGTGACTGGCACTGTGCTGTGTGTGGTGAATGGTGTGACTGGCACTGTGTGCTGTATGTGTGGTGAATGGTGTGACTGTATGTGATGAATGAATGTGACTGGTGACTGTGCTGTATGTGTGGTGAATGGTGTGACTGTATGTGATGAATGGTGTGACTGGCACTGTGCTGTATGTGGTGAATGGTGTGACTGTATGTGATGAATGGTGTGACTGGCACTGTGCTGTATGTGGTGAATGGTGTGACTGTATGTGATGAATGGTGTGACTGGCACTGTGCTGTATGTGGTGATGGTGTGACTGTATGTGATGAATGGTGTGACTGGCACTGTGCTGTGCTGTATGTGGTGAATGGTGTGACTGTATGTGGTGAATGGTGTGACTGGCACTGTGCTGTATGTGGTGAATGGTGTGACTGTATGTGGTGAATGGTGTGACTGGCACTGTGCTGTATGTGGTGAATGTGTGACTGGCACTGTGCTGTATGTGATGATGGGTGTGACTGGCACTGTGCTGTATGTGGTGAATGGTGTGACTGGCACTGGCACTGTGCTGTGTGTGGTGAATGGTGTGACTGGCACTGTGCTGTATGTGGTGAATGGTGTGACTGGCACTGTGCTGTGTGTGGTGAATGGTGTGACTGGCACTGTGCTGTATGTGGTGAATGGTGTGACTGGCACTGTGCTGTATGTGGTGAATGGTGTGACTGGCACTGTGCTGTGTGTGGTGTGGTGTGTTTTTTGTGTGCAGGCTGGTCCTGTGACTGGCACTGTGCTGTATGTGGTGAATGGTGTGTGACTGGCACTGTGCTGTGTGTGGTGAATGGTGTGACTGGCACTGTGCTGTGTGTGGTGAATGTTTTGTGTGCAGGCTGGTCCTGTGACTGGCACTGTGCTGTATGTGGTGAATGGTGTGACTGGCACTGTGCTGTGTGTGGTGAATGTTTTGTGTGCAGGCTGGTCCTGTGACTGGCACTGTGCTGTATGTGGTGAATGGTGTGACTGGCACTGTGCTGTGTGTGGTGAGTGGTGTGTGTGCAGGCTGGTCCTGTGACTGGCACTGTGCTGTATGTGGTGAATGGTGTGACTGGCACTGTGCTGTATGTGGTGAATGGTGTGACTGGCACTGTGCTGTATGTGGTGAATGGTTGTGACTGGCACTGTGCTGTATGCAGTGAATGTTTTGTGTGCAGGCTGGTCCTGTGACTGGCACTGTGCTGTGTGTGGTGAATGGTTTGTGTGTGCAGACTGGTCCTGTGACCGGCACTGTGCTGTATGTGGTGAATGGTGTGACTGGCACTGTGCTGTATGTGGTGAATGGTGTGACTGGCACTGTGCTGTATGTGGTGAATGGTTTGTGTGCAGGCTGGTCCTGTGACTGGCACTGTGCTGTGTGTGGTGAATGGTTTGTGTGCAGACTGGTCCTGTGACTGGCACACTGTGCTGTATGTGGTGAATGGTGTGACTGGCACTGTGCTGTATGCGGTGAATGGTGTGACTGGCACTGTGCTGTATGTGGTGAATGGTATGTGTGCAGGCTGGTGCTGTGACTGGCACTGTGCTGTATGTGGTGACTGGCGTGACTGGCACTGTGCTGTATGTGGTGAATGGTGTGACTGGCACTGTGCTGTATGCGGTGAATGGTGTGTGTGCAGGCTGGTCCTGTGACTGGCACTGTGCTGTATGTGGTGAATGGCGCGACTGGCACTGTGCTGTATGTGGTGAATGTTTTGTGTGCAGGCTGGTCCTGTGACTGGCACTGTGCTACATGTGGTGAATGCTGTGACTGGCACTGTGCTGTATGTGGTGAGTGGTGTGTGTGCAGGCTGGTGCTGTGACTAGCACTGTGCTGTATGTGGTAAATGGTGTGACTGGCACTGTGCTGTGTGTGGTGAATGGTGTGTGTGCTGGCTGGTGCTGTGACTGGCACTGTGCTGTATGTGGTGACTGGCATGACTGGCACTGTGCTGTATGTGGTGAATGGTGTGACTGGCACTGCGCTATATGTGGTGAATGGTTTGTGTGCAGGCTGGTCCCAACATACGACACAAATGTCTTCAGACAATCCTGCGTATGATTTACTATGCATCCCCTGATCTGCTTCGTCAAGTACTGAAGAATCAGCCTGTGTCAAGGTAATAATGTGGAAACCTCAAGTCATGTTACATAGGTTACCATTAGCCTGTGTCAAGGTAATAACATGGAAACTTCGTGTTACATAGGTTACCATCAGCCTGTGTCAAGGTAATAACGTGGAAACTGTGCAAGTCATGTTACATAGGTTACCTTCAGCCGGTGTCAAGGTAATAATGTGGAAACTGTGAAAGTCATGTTACATAGGTTACCATCAGCCTGTGTCAAGGTAAAGACATGAAAACTGTGCAAGTCATGTTACATAGGTTACCTTCACCCTGTGTCAAAGTGGAAACTGTGTAAGTCATGTTACATTGGTTACCATCAGCCTGTGTGAAGGTAATAACGTGGAAACAGTGTAAGTCATGTTACATAGGTTACATCAGCCTGTGTCAAGGTAATAATGTGGAAACTGTGCAAGTCATGGTACATAGGTTACCATAGGCCTGTGTCAGGTAATAATGTGGAAACTGTGCAAGTCATGTTACATAGGTTACCATCAGCCTGTGTCAAAGTGTCAAGGTAAAGACATGGAAACTGTTCGTCATGTTACATAGGTTACCATCAGCCTGTGTCAAGGTAAAGACATGGAAACTGTGTAAGTCATGTTACATAGGTTACCATCACCCTATGTCAAGGTAAAGACATGGAAACTGTGCAAGTCAAGTTACATTGGTTACCTTCAGCCTGTGTCAAGGTAAAGGCATGGAAACTGTAAAGGCATGGAAACTGTAAAGACATGGAAACTGTGTGCAAGTCATGTTAGATAGGTTACCCACAGCTTGTATCAAGATAATAACGTGGAAACTGTGTAAGTCATGTTACATAGGTTACCATCAGCCTTTGTCAAGGTAAAGACGTGGAAAATGTGCAAGCCATGTTACATAGGTTTACCATCAGCCTGTGTCAAGGTAAAGACATGGAAACTGTGCAAGTCATGTTACATAGGTTACCATCCAAGAGGCTGTGTTGAAAGGAACTGCATTGGTGCCCATCATTTGGAGACATTCAGATGTCAGGGGCCTTTGTTATAGATAGTTTTAACATTGAGATGTGAGGGGTCTGTGTTGTAGATAGTTTTACATAGAGATGTGAGGGGCCGGTGTTGTAGGTAATTTTACATTTAACATTGAGAGATGTGAGGGGCTGGTGTTGTAGATAATTTTACATTTAATAATGAGATGTGAGGGGTCTGTGTTGTAGATAGTTTTACATTAACAATGAGATGTGAGGGGTCTGTGTTGTAGATAGATTTACATTTAACATTGAGATGCGAGGGGTTGGTGTTGTAGATAGTTTTATGGGGGCCGGTGTTGAAGATAGTTCTACGTTCAACTGTGGAGGTACCCATCATTTGAAGACGAGCAGAATTGTTTGTTTTGATCCTGAATTGTCCTGTGAACTTAAAAAAAAACAACAAAAAAACATCTGGTTTAACTGAATGGGGCACACTAATGCACTGATGCCCTGTTTTCTTTATGTGGATGTTGACATGAAGGTGAGGGCGTTTACTGTGGTAGTCATGTGCAGTTTTATAAATGTTTATCATTGTATGGTGTGTGCATGTATGTGTGTGTGTGTGTGTGTGTGTGTGTGTGTGTGTGTGAATAGTCACATAGCAGGTATGCTGGCGTCCCCTGACCTTCGAGTGGTGGTGGTGGGAGCATTTCAGATGGCAGACATTTTGATGCAGAAACTGCCTGATATTTTCAACATCTACTTCAGACGTGAAGGTAAGCCTCGCTTCAGTCAAATGAACACTTCACAAAACATTTGAACATTTTGAATCAATGGATGTCTGCATGTGTAGTCAGTCACTGGCAGTGAAAGCTGTTTTTCTCAAAAGTGGATGGACCGTGTAGCTGTTACCTAATGAAAATTATAAAGATTAACTTGATCTGTGCTGTGAACATGTGACTTGTTTTATGGGTTGCATGTGTAGGGGGGTGTAAAGTGACTTGGCAACAGAGCTGTGCCTCCTCTTATAGGTGGTCCCACTGCAACTGAATGTTATAGCTGTCTGTAGATTATTTGGACAGAGACTGTAGAAGTCTTTATGTGACAGAATGTTTTCCGTATCAGCAGGGTGGGAGTGAGTGATGACACACAGAGAGTACAGAAGATCGGGTAGCAGGAATGATGTTGGAAAGTCCTGTGGTATTATATCCATAAATCATTGTTTCATTTTCGTGTCAAAATAACCTTTTGGCGTCGTATACTGTACCATGTCAGACCATAGCATTCTATGGCAGTTAGTCAGCTCTGCCAGGCCGAAGATTTTGTGGCTAATGCAGTAATAAGACGGTCATGTGGCGCCCACCCTACTTCCGCCATGGGAAGAAGCCGGTGTCAGCTTCCTTTACCTCATTCTTCTTCGGCCTGCCGTCCAAGCAAGATAAGTCTTGTGCTCTGTCTCGCCTATCTTCTGCCTTTGTATAAAGATTGCGTGTGTATTTGCTTCTTTACTTGTTCATTTGTGGCTTGCACTAAACCCTGGGTACACTTGCCGTGTGAGGCTTTGGTTGGCGTGCTTTATTTTAATTCATGCTTATTATTCCTTGTTTACTCAATTTGCCTTGTGTCTGTCCTATCGTGATTTCACTACGTTCCTGCCGATCTCACAACTTTGTGCCTTCGCCTCGAGTGCAACGTCGCGTTCCCCCACCGGGCACGCATCCCATATAATTGATTAATCTTTCTCCTAAAATTGATGAATCCTTTTACCGGCCCTCGTGCTGTGCGCGTCTTCTTCATCTACTCGCGCCCTATATTTCCACCGGGCCGCCATCTCCTCGCCGGTCGTCCTCGGACATTTGCCTCACATGTACCTTGGCGTTTAGTGCACGGATTTCGCTCCGTCTTAGCACCTTCTCGGTTCCATTGTACCAGTGCACATGGATCGAGTTTCTCTCCTCGTTGTGCCACCCCATATCGATCGAGTTCGTACCCATTCGTGTTTTAGTACTCGCTTGAGCTTTCTGTACGAAATCTCGATCCTTTGTTCTGTGGTCAATTGAGCTTTCTATTCTAAATCTCGATCCTTTGTTCTGGTCGATTGAGCTTTCCATTTGAAATCTCGATCTTTGTTTGTTTGGTGCATGGATAGTGCCCTATATATACGATCGCTTGTTTTAGGTGCTTAGTCGCAGTGCTGTAGCACTAGGTTGATCGAATGATTTCATTACTTCGATCGATCGACTTGTCCCCACTTTGTGGTCATGCGTTCCGTGATTGCCCTGCCGCCATAACCCAACATGGCGAAGGACTACGACGGGTCGAGCCACTTCACCCTTCCGAAGTCCCTCACTGCCCCGGAGGACACGCTGGTCGATTCCTTGGGGCAATCCGTTCTTTCCTCGGGAGAACGTACGGCCAGCGTAGAGGAGGGCTCTGCGGAGGGGACGCGCGACTATGCTTCCTCTACCTGACCGGCGGACACACGATCATGGTGTCCGAAGGCAACAAGGCAAGCTGCCACCATCACTAAGTGCCTGTCTTTCGATATTTCTAAAAAATCAAAGGGAAGGCCCCTCTCAAAGGGAAGAGTCGAACTAAGGGCTCTTCTTCCAGTTCTCCCCCACACCCCCGTTTCCTCCTCCTCTTGAGTGACCTCACCTCACCGCCCTCGAACGGTGGCGCCCGGACCTGTTTGTCAGGGACCCCCCCCCCCCCCCCCCCCGTTGGGCAATATCCTTTCCCTAGAGAAGTACGTCGGGCCTCGCCCAGCGCGACTTGCTGTATCTCGCCCCCAAATCCTCGCCCCTCAGACTATTACCTCTCGCTGGGATGGTCTGGCAACTAAGGCCAGTGGTGTGCAAGCCGTCCCTCCGCCAGGAAAGGAGTCCCTCTTGGCCCCTAACACGGCCCAGGTGGGCTCCTTCCTCGGGGACCCTCGGAAGCCCTCTATCACCTCCCTGTTCTTGGATAATCCCCGCGACCAGGGAGATGGCTATTTCCTTGGACAACTGCTGTCTCATTCCCAACCTGGCCCCTCCTAACTCCGCCACGATCTCCATGAAGCACCTGGCGGAGTGGGACTGCATGGTCAGGATGGGCATGTTACACACCAATGCTGGACATGTCTTTGTTGACATGCTCCTGCAGCGGGTGGAGGAAATCTGGCCGGAGGAGGATGGCGACGCCTGTGTCCGCTGTCGGTGACTCGGGGTCACACCAGGAGATGGACCCTCTCCCTTTTGCAGGGTTCGTACAGTCCTTAAAAGTCCTTAAAAGTCCTTTATTTTGAGGGCATACTTTTTAAGGCCTAAAATTCCTTAAAAATCAGGCTTTTGCTGAAAGGTCTTTAAAAAGTCCTTAAATTTTGTCACTTCCTATGATTTTGAATAAAGTCTATGTAAAATCTCAAGTTTGTTTTTAAAAAGAAATGGCTTGAAATTGAATTTAAAAAAAAAAAAAAAAGGAAGTCGGAGTTAGTTAAGATCGACGATCTCACAGATTCATCGTCTGCTATGGGCCACAACACCAGAGTTACTGGCCTTCATAGTGGCATGCGCTTATGTGAATGAATGTTCCACCATTTTGAAATTGAGAAGTCAACGTGCCGTGGAAGTGTTTGTTTATCATGGTTTGGCTGGAAAAAGAGAGTAGTACAAAGAATGGCTGCAGGCAGACGCAAGTGGAGACCGAAGCAAGGTCTTTTTGGCACATTTGCAAGAAGATCATAGACATTAGTACAATGGGGAATTGGCTGTAAATAGCCATAGAAAAGGAAAAAAGTCACTGCGACCTGATGAAGACTTCATATCCTGCAGTTCGTGTTTCGAGTTGTTTTTTTTTTTTTCTTAGTTCTTCTACAACGAGCGACCAGCCCATCACTTGTAGCAGTTCACCATCCTGCGGTTCATCAACCAACAGAACTTCTCCAACTTAGATGTCAGTGAACAGCCTGAGCCGTATTAAAACAGTGGCAATGAAATCAGAAATACTGAGGACTTTAAAAGTAGTGGCAAGTCATTACAGCTTTCATTTGTGTGAAAGCAGTTCAAATCCGTTCCAGCGAATGTTCTTGGACTGTGCAGACTTGCCAAACAGTTTCAGTGTGGAGAAAGAAAAACTTGCATCCTCTCGGTGTTTTGATGTTTATGTCCCCAGTGTGTTGTGGTGTGTAGAGTTTTAGTTATTGAGGCATTTTAGCCTCAGTGACTTCAAACAAACATGTATGACAAGAACTGAAATTCTTATGGAAGTCAGGCAAACAAACATTTTTGTGAACTGCAAGATTGGAGAATCTGTTGTGTACAGAGACCATTTTCAAACATATTTGTCTATTGATCACAAGAAGTGAGAATCCTACTTTGCTCTGCTGTAGTATAACAAACAAAACATTTGTATTTATACTGATATTAACAATAACAGCTGAGATTCCTAAAATCTATGCTCGCAGAGGATCCATGATGTGAGTATTGAAGAGTAACAGCAAATGATTTGATTTGTGTCTGCATTTCATTATTTTTCTTAAAATTATCCGTGCAGTAAGTCCTTAAACTGAAAAAAAAAGGTGCTTCAAAAGTCCTTAAAAAGTCCCTTTTTTTTTGTATGGAAATCTGTATGAACCCCTGTTTTGGCGACCCCCTGATCCGAATCTTGGTTAACAAGATCTCGGATCACCTTTCAGCTGTGACGGACAGTGCAACCACGACCCATTTCAATCTCTTATGTGCATGGAGAGACTCCGTGCTGTCACGGTCCAACCTCTCCCCAGCGCTGAAGGCGGCCTTGAGGTGCATCCCGGGGCAGGACCAGTCTCTCTCGGCGACTATTCGACTGCAGTGATTTCTCATGCAGTCGAAGAACGCGAGCAGGCGGCTTCTTTCACAGCCAGGCCCCCCAAAGCCGCGGCCTGCTGCTAGAACCCCTGGGCGTTCCTCCTCTGCCCTGGCCAGACCCATGCCCTACCCCAACAGGGTTCGTAGGGTCCTTTACCGGTCCTTACATTTTGAAACACCTGAAGTAAGGCCTTACAAATGCTTATATTAGCATCAAGGTCCTTACAAGTCCTTACGACAGCAAAAAAAATCGTTGATGGCGAAATGCTGGTTGGAAAATCTCGGAAGCAAGCGGTGCTTACTCTGAAATCTGCTCGCCAATGGGCTCTAATAAACGGCCCTAGCCTAAGAGCGACTTTCAGCTTGGAAGTATTGATTTTTCTCAAGGTCTTGTCCTAGTTTTGCATAGTCTCGTTTTGTGTGGAAGACGAGATACTTACATCCGCCATTTTGCAGTCCTTGCTCAAGGCTATCAAAATGCCAGGAAAGTGTGCATTTCAGGATCGTTGGGTCAAAGAAAAGCAGTACAAGGACTGGTTGCTGAAGGATCCCCCAAAAAAAACATTATGCTCGATGTTCTGTGTGCGGAACATCGCTGCATTTGGCGTTGATGGGCGAAAGCGTCCTCAAAAAACACATGCTCACTGATGGCCACAAAAAGCGCATGGCTCAGTATCTTGAAGACACATGCGTTCGTGTACCGGACTTTTTCAAGCCGACGGGTAGGGAGAGTGGCACTAGTTCAACTGCATGTTCCAGTCCCAGCCAGACCATAGTAGAAATTGCGTCTTCATCAGCTTCTGGTTCGTCAGCAACCTCAATTGATTCAAGTCCTGCGACCTCAAGTTCTGTGCCATCTACTTCCAGCAGCAGCATTACAAGTAAGTTTGCAATTTTGGATTTTTTTTTTTTTACATGATAAATGCGAACATGCGAGCACACACACACACACACACACACACACACACTATTGAAAATACTTAAAATATCTTTTGTTAACTTCATTTGCGGGGGAAAAGAAAAGAAGGGGGGTGGGGTGGATAAAATTTGGGGGGGGGAGCAAAGGATTTTTTTGTTTGTTTGTTTATTCTTTTTTTTTTTTTCTTCTTTAATACTGTCATCCGTTTTGACTTTGGTTAGTTAGTTGTTGGTTGTAAGTATTTTGTTTCATGTTTAACTTATGACTCGTGTAAAGATATTTACACACTTACACATACACAACTATCTCACTCACACACACACAGGCACACATACTCACATACATACACAGACGCACAACATCTGAAAGACATAAAAATCGTAAAGGAAAAATACACACACACACACACACACACACACACACACACACACACTCACTCACTCATGCGCGCACACACACACACACACACACATAACACACACACACATACACATTTGCGTGCACGCGCACCCATACATATACACATACACACATCAGGGTTCGTACGCCCCTTGAAGACCCTTGAAAACCCTTTGAATTTCAACTGGGTCAAAAAGGCCCTTGAAAACCCTTGAAAATTGCAGATATCCCTACCATCCCTTGAAATCCCCTTAAAAGTGTTTTTCGGACCAAAACTGACCGTAACATTTGAAGACGAATCGGAGAACAAACGCGAACGAGACTTCGGACATCGATTTTTTCGCCTTTCGAATCGTGTTGCGTGTCGTCTGCTTTTCAAGCAAAGGGAAGCAATTCAATAGTCGGTTATTGTTTGCGCATGCGCAGTTCGACTTCCGCAAAGGGCGCCATGCTCCCTCATCTTCGGCGAAGTCCGATACTGTTGCGTCTGTCATCATGCCTAAGGGAAATTGCGCTTTTGATCCGTTGTGACTACAGAAGGAAGAATATCGAAGCCGGATCACTGAATGCAGAGACAACAAACATGCGTTTTTTCTGTAAAGTGTGCAAAAAGACCGTTGATGTTCGGACAATGGGCGAATAGGCGGTTGCAAATCACGGAAAGGAGAAAAAAATACGTGGAATTGGAAAAAGCGAGTAGGCCGGTAGGTAGTCTTACGGACTTCGTTCGGCAATCATCATATTCATCAAATCGGGTCAGACCCTTTCCTCAGTAAGAATCGTCAGCCAGTCCACAATAACAGCAAGTGGGACAGTTGTGTTGAAAGCTGAAGTGTTGTGGACGATTCATGCAATCAACAATCATAAGTTTCCGATCTGCTGAAGACAACGCGAAACTGTTTGCAGCAATGTTTCCATATTCCTCGATTGCGACGAACTATCGGTGTGGGAAAACCAAAAGTAGATATCTTGCAACTTTTGGCATTGCTCCTTTTTTTTCTATCAGAACTGAAAAAAGAGTGAAATCACAGACAGAATCTTAAAATCAATCGTCACGTCGTCTCCATATAAGTGACTCATTTAAGTGCACATTTGTTAAAAGAAAAGAAAAAAAAAACCCTACTTTCTTGTTCAAAAAGACAGCATTCATACCACACCCCCCCCCCCCCTAACTTACCTACCAGCTAGCCTACACACACACACACACACACACACACACACACACCAAAAAAAAAAAAAAATCATTTATCTATTTTATTCACTTAATTTTTTTGTGATTACAGTTACTTTCATTTTATTCATCTAGTTATAATTACTACCATATCATTATTATCATTACTATCCCCTTCTGTATATATAAATTATATATAATATAAAAAATCCCCCCCCCCCCCCCCCCCCCCCCCTTAGCATTATTATCAATCCACCTTAACCACAACCATCACAAAATATATCACACCACCCCACTAAACCAGCTACACAACCCGATCGTTTCATTTCCCCCTCCCCACCACGCTTCCCCTTCCCCCCCCCCCCCCCCCCCCCCCCCCCCCCCCCCCCCCCCTTTTCCTCTCCCATAATCCCCTCTGTCGTTTCTGTCTGGCGGCCATTCTTCCTACCACATGGACAGATAAGTCACTCTTAGTTCTTTGTACTGTCCTAAATGTTAAATGTGATTTTTTTTTTCCTGAAGAAGAGACCAAGAGGTCAAATTGCATTGTGTCTTGTCCTGTGCTTTGTTTGTCAGTGTCCTTGGCTGTAACTAACCCCCTCTCTTTCTAAATTTTGCTTCATTCTCTGCCATCATCAGTCACTCCATTTTGAAATGGAAAAAAAAAACCAGTAAAGTGTGGAGCTGCAGGAAGGCTACCCACATTCACCTTTTCAAGAGGGGTTACCCTGCTCCCTATCCTGCCCAGAACAAGCATTAGGCTAGTCCATGCCCGCCAACCATTCACACACACTTCCACACAACAGCACATACAGTGGCTATATTTTAAAAGTAAAGTTTGCTGAGCTCACTCCTGAAATGTGCTAGAGAGGAGCCTGGCTGCAGCTGCCGGTAGAGAATAATGAATATGCCGTGCTTTTTGATGAATCATTGAACAAGGACTTGAAACAGAAGCAGCTGGACATTTATGTCAGATACTGGTCCGGAAACAGATTGAAAGTTTTCTTTTTCTGATTTCTCAATTTCTGTATAAAGACTTCATTTTCATTTTTTGTATATATATGATATTGAGCATGGAAAAGACTACAGAAGTGTAATCACCTTATCATCATGGCTGGATTACATGTGTAAGGTTATTATTCCCTTTTTTTTTTCAATTGTACGGCTAAATTTGCCCCTTGAAAATTAAAATATCCCCTTTAGAAACCCTTGAAAAACCCTTGAATTTTTTTTTTTTTCTTTTTTTTTTTTTTTCTTTTTTGTGTCTAATATCACGAAAAGTCGATAGGCGTTAAATGAAGGACACACACACACACACACACACACACACACACACACACACACACACACACACACACACGTGCGCAATCACACACACACACACATCACACACACACACACACACACACACACACACACACACACACACACACACACACACACACACACACGCACGCACACACACACAGTGACACATGCTCTAAGTGATACATGCACGAAAGTGTACAGTACTTATTCAATGATCCTTTAAAGTGAAATGCTGCTTATTTTTTAATGGTCCCCATGTTTCATGTAGTTACACGTCTGACCGCATGTGGCTACATGGGCAGGCATTGTTAAATTCTGTCTCTGATGTCTATAGTATAAAACTTTTTTTTAATTGCATGTGTTTTAAAGGCAATTTTATCTAAGAACACACAAGGCTTCAATCAAATTGCTCAATGAAATGTTGGAAGAATAGATCATGTCATTGTCAGTAATTGTTGAAAAAAAATGATCATTTTGAGATGTGTGTGAGGCCAAATTTAGTTTTTTTTTTTTCCCCTTTAGTTTGAAATATATCAACATGTGCTACACTATGCATGGGTATGCGCACATGTTTGTGTGTGTATGCACGTCTTTGTATGTGTGTGCATGTGTGTGTTTGTGACTGACATATGTGTGTGACTGTGCATTTGTGTGATGCTTTCAGTGTGAGATGGCTTGGTATGTCTTAAATGTCTGCATATTTTTTTCTCACAGGTTTCTGCATCAGCAATGACAAACTGAAAGCAGAGAAGTGTTGTGGACCTTGAAGATGGTGGCTTCTCACTACGGTTGTAGTTCTTCAGAAAAAATGGGATACCTCTTCCGGCTTATGTTTCCAGACAGCCAGATCGCTTCCCAGTTTAAATGTGGTGAAACCAAAAGTAGATATCTCATTACCTTTGGCCTTGCCCCACATTTCTCAGAATTTGATGCTGGAGAAAGTGAAGTCATCTAATGAGTATGTTCTACTCTTCGATGAATCCCTAAACCACAAGACCCAGACAAAGCAGATGGATTTTCATATTTGTTGCTGGCATGCATGGTGATGTTGTCAAAACTCGTTTTTTGACTTCAGAATTTCTTGGTCACTCCACAGCTGTTGATCTGCAAGAAAAATTCAATACAGTGATTAATGATTTTGATCTGAAGCCAGCAAATTTACTACAAATTTCCATGGATGGGCCTGCAGTGAATCTGAAGTTGCTTGAACACATAAATGCTGATTTAGTCACCAATCACATTGTTGGATTGCTTCATGTGGGCAGTTGTGGACTACATGTTGTCCACAATGCTTTCCGCAGTGGGTGTGAAGCATCCCAGTGGGACATTGAATCCTTCCTTTCAACCACATACACTTTGTTCAAGGACAGCCCAGCAAGAAGAGCGGATTTTGTGGTTGTCACTGGCTCCCCGTCTTTGCCAGCCAAATTCTGTTCTCATCGTTGACTGGAAATAAATCAGTCGCCACAAAAGCTATCCAGATGATTCCAGACCTCCGAAAATTTGTTAAATCTGCTTTGGAGAAGAAAATTAACCTGCCCCAAAACAAAAGTTTTGAGACCATGAAGTCAGGTGTCATGTCCAATCCCTTGTTGGCATGCCGTTTGGCATTCTTTTGCTCTCTTGAACCCTTCCTGACCAAGTACCAGGCAGATAAACCCCTCCTTCCCTTCATGAATAATGACCTGCAGGAAATCTTGAAGGCCCTTATGAAAAGGTTCGTCAAAGGTAGGATTATTGAAGGGTGTACTGCTCAGAAGCTGGCCGAGGTTGAGGTGGGAGACAGTTCCAACCATGTTCACCTGGACAAAGTGGATATTGGTTTCCAGGCTGACAGATTGTTAGGTGAGGTGAAGAGAAATTCAACATTGATGGAAGGACAGATTGTGGCATTCAGGAGTGAATGCAAAAATTTTTTGAAAGGCATAGTAGAAAAACTGTTGGACAAGTGTCCTTTGAAGTACACGTTAGTCAGGACCTTGAGCTGCCTCAGTCCAAACATGATGGCTGAAAAGAAGTGCAGGAGCAGGATGAAGCAGGTGCTGCAGAGCTGTAGGGCAGCCAAAAGGGTTGACGATGAAATGTGTGACAAGGTACTCCAAGAATATGATGTGTTCCTTGACAGTGCTGCTGCAAAATATGGGGCAGTCAAATTTGACCCAATGTGTCAGAGGTTAGATACCTGGTTCTACAGCGCCATTGGGGACAAAACAGAATTTCGGAACTTGTGGTCTGGCATGAGACGTTTGTTATTGCTGTTTCATGGACAAGCAGATGTGGAGAGAGGGTTTTCATACAACAAGGAAGCTGTTGCTGATAATCTTAGCAGGACTGCTTTGAAGGCACGTAGGGTTGTGCTAGACCATATTCACAATGTGGGAGGTGTGGAGGAAGTTGTCATTGACAAAAAACTCCTTGTCTCAGCATCAGGAGCCTGGGGAAGATATGACAGATACCTTACTGAACAGAGGGAAGAGAAGGAGGCAGCTGTGGAAAAAGAGAGAGAAAGAGGTTAGGAGAAGAACTGGCCAACCTGAGGAAGAAACACAAGTGCACCAGTGATGAGGCACGTCATCTACTTGAAGAGGCTGACAGTCTAAGCTTCCAGGCTCAGGAGCAGAGAAGCTTCAGTCTGGTTGAACAATCCAACACTCTGCGTTTGCTAGCTAAGGACAGAAAAATTGAAACAGAGAGAGTTCAATAGGACATCACAAGGGTTGAAAAAGAATTGAAAAAATGCTGATCCAGGCCAGTGTGTGTGTGTGTGTGTGTGTGTGTGTGTGTGCGCTTTTTTTTTCTCCAGCATCTAGATACAGGATCTGAAAGTGCCTATGACCACTAATAACAGTTTTTTTTTTTTTGTTTTTCTCATTCTCAGTGTCATTTTTTTCTTACTTTTAAAATCTCTTGTTGTGAAAGACTGACACTCAAGTTTTAGTATCAGCTACGAGTGTCAAGTTACAGTATCAGCTGGTTTTAGTTTAAGGTGTGAGCAGAGTGGATTGAAGTTGAAGACAAGAGACTCAAGACATTGTTTTTTTACTGAAGACTGAACAAGGGACCAGTTTTTTCGGTGTGATTTGATTCTGCAATACAGCAGCCAAGTTGTGTTGGGTGTATGCTGTGTTTGGTGCATTTCCATGACGAGATTTATACAAGTTAGTTTTGTAATAAATATGCTGCTAATGTTAATGTAAAGGTCCTTACAAATTTAGAAAATGCTCCTTATAGGTCCTTACAAGGTCCTTACTCGGCATAAGCTGAAGTCCCTGGGAACCCTGCCCAAGCAGCAGGCACCACCTCGCTCCTCTCGGCCTGCCAAGCGTCCTGATAACCCTGCTCCTAGGCCAAAGCTGAAACGCCCCACTCCGAATTTCGGTTCGGCCAACAGGCAAGGCCCAGGAGGTGACTGGCGGACTCACCAACTGGCAACTGGCGACTTACATGCAACCCCATCCCCCACACCTACGAGGGAGCGGAAGCTTGTACAGATCTCGCTCCACCCTCGGCCCCTCTGGCGGGCAGCCTTTCACGGCACGCTCACCAGTGGCGACGTATGGGCCTCAGCCCATAGATAGTAACAGCATTACAGGAGGGGTTCCGTCTGCCTTGGGCACACGGACGCTCCACCTTTACTAGCCTCCCCGCCCCCCCCCCCCAGCGAACCCCCTCTGGTCCAGGCGGAAGCTCTTCGTATGGAAGTTGAGCAACTTTTCCAAAAAGGGGCCATCACGGAGATAACCCATCCCAACCCCGGGTTTTCTCTCACCTCTTTGTGGTCCTCAAACCCACGGGGGGCTGGAGGCCCATCCTCAACCTCATCCCCCTCAACAAGTTTCTCAGACCCACCAAATTCAGATGGAGACCCCATCCCAGATCCGGCACTCCATCCACCACCAAGACCGGGCCACCTCCATAGATCTGAAGGACGCTTACTTTCAGATCCTCATACACACCTTCCCACAGGCGACACATTCGGTTTGTCTGGCGGGACTGGGTGTTCCAGTTCAAGGCGCTCCCCTTCGGCCTCTCTCCTGGCACCCTTCCTTTTCATGAAGGTAGTCAAGGAGATGGCCTCCCTCGCCAGGCAGGAGGACATTCGCCTCCTGGTCTACCTCAACGACTGGTTTGTCCTGGCTCCCTCCCGGGCTCAATGCCTAGCCCACACATCCGATCTTCTGCGCCTTTGCTCCTCCTTAGGGTTCGTCATCAACCCCAACAAGTGCGAACTCGGCCCCAGTCAGCGGTTCTCCTTTCTGGGCATGAGTTTCGACACGGTTTCGATGAAGGTCTCCCCAACCTCAGAGAGGTCCGCTCGCTTACTGGACCTCCCACCTCTGTCTATCCTCCCACATGTCAGCCGGGACCCTGTCTTCCCTTCTAGGGATGATGGAGTCCCTATCATCCCTCATTCCAGGCCGGGTCCCCAGGCGCAGACCTGCCAACCATTACGCATTTCTCGTAATTTATTACGCCCAAGTGATAAATCTTACACCCTTACGCATTTAGCCAAAAAATTACGCATTGAAACTTTATAAAAAAAAAAAAAAAAAAAAAAAGGACGAAAAAATCGGCTTATATACAGACACGCACGACGTCGTGCGTATAACCAGTAATCTTCAAAAAGCGTTTCCGGTCATGCGCAGTTCGTTTCACCATCTTTACCATTCAGCGAAGTTGGTGTCCTTTTGAAGTTGTAGCTACGAAAATGTTGAAACGTGGAACAGAAAGTTCTGGACAAGATGCGAAAAAGAAAAAAACTTGGTCAAAAGTCCCGAAAAGAAAACTTGGAAAAGTTCCCCTGCATACGACCCTTCGGCTAAAGGTGTAAATTGTGCAAGGTGTACCACTAGCGAGTCGGACTTCACAATTTCCCATGGCGGGATGGTGGATGTGAAGCGTCACACTTTAGTCACGCAAGCACATCAATTCTCTGAACGCGCCGAATTCTTTCAGCATCACAGTTTTTTTCAGACTGTAGACACCTCAAAAGCGGATGAAATGAGGAAAAGCGTAATTCGGGGGCTGAAGCATTGGTGGCCAGATTTTTTCGTTGAGCACAACATCGCTCTTAGCGCGCAGCCGACCATGCATCCCAGTTTTTCAAAGAAGCGTTCTCAGATTCGGAGATCGCCAAACAGTTCAAGAGCGGTCAAACAAAGACAAACACATTGTGAGGACCCTTGCCATGGGGGACTGCAGAATGGACCGTTTGTGTTGAGGACTGAGCTTCAATTCTTACTCATTGGTCTCTTAGGGGGTTGGTAGGTCTGTATAGGTCGGCCATATGCACGACCATCTGCCAACTCGGCGGACCCTCCTTTGAGAATGACTTCCTTCTCAGAGAAATCTCTAGGGGGGTGGCTCTGCAAGAGTCCCAATCCCTAGGCGCATTCCCCTTTGTGACCTCTTTATCGTTCTCGACGCTCTCAGAAAGAAAGCCCCCTTTCGAGCCTATCTCCACCTTGCCCTGTGACCTTCTTTCCATGAAGACCACCTTTCTCCTTGCCCTGGCCTCCGCCAGAAGACGAAGCGAGATCCATGCTCTCAGCAGGGACCCCAGAGACATTGCCTTCCACAGAGACGGTTCTGTCTCTCTAAAGTTCCCTCCCTGAATTCTTAGCTAAGAATCAGGAACCTGGCACTCCCTCCCCATTCATAGTCATCCGCTCGTTGGCGGATATCTTAGGAAGCGGGGAGACTGGTGGGGACATGGACCTGTGCCCTTCCAGATGTCTCAGATACTATGGGAACGTTCACGCCCCAGGCGCGCCTTCGAGAGACATCTCCTTATTCCCATCAACCCAAACAATAAGAAAGACATCTTGGCGGGCTCCATTCAAGGTGGCTGTCCCAGACGGTGAGATCTGCCTACGCCCAAGTGTCCAAGGATCTCCCCGTCTTAGCCCCCCGGCCACATGAGGTCAGAGCCCTGGCCGCTTCCACAGCATTCCAGCACTCTGTCCCCTTGAGTCATCTCCTAGAGGCAGCCTAGTGGTGTTCGGAAAACCCCTTTATAAGCTTTTATTTTAAGGGATATCCACATGACCAGGGCTGACGGATCTAAAGGGATTTCCTTTGTGGCGGCTAATGCAGCCATATTGGTTAACCCCAAGAACCACTAGGGTACTCACCCTTCTCCTATTCCTGTAAATTCTGCTATGGTCTGACAGGGTACAGTATATGATGCCAAAATGGGGAGTTTGTATTATACTCACTGTTTGGCTAGTATACTTACCCTGTCAGACTCTAATGCCCGCCCTACCTTCCGCTCTAACACCAAGGTTCTCGGGGTTTCCTTGAGTGCAGGCCTCGCTGAATGAGGTAAAGGAAGCTGGCAACGGCTTCTTCAATTGGCGGAAGTAGGGTGGGCGTCACATGACTGTCTTATTACTGCATTAGCCACAAAATCTTCGCCTGGCAAGCTAACTGCCGTAGAATGCTATGGTCTGACAGGGTACCCCCTAAGAGACCAATGAGTAAGAATTGAAGCTCAGTGAGGCAGAACTGTGTAATTTCAGAGAGCTAAGAGTAATCAAGCGTGACACACCTACCTTTTTTTCAAACAAACCCGATGCAATGAAAATTGTTCACACACAAATTTTTGTGAACTTTACTTTTCTTCAAAAACAAGCTTTTCTTTTAAGTGTCACAAGAAATCTTTACAAATTATGAAAATATAGAATACACTGGAAACACATATGCGAACATATGCAGTGACACCTTTGTTCTTGCCAGTCATCACATTGGCATTATCACAAACCAAGGACAGGCAGTTCTGCCATGGCACACCAAGGCTTGATAGTGCGCTGGAAACAACCTCAAAAATGTTCTCCCCTGTTGCTGACTCTGTGCATGCGGGGTTGGCTATCAGCTCAGTGGCGATTGTGTCATTTTTTAAGTATCGCACCACCCCAGAAAGAATTTGTCCCCCCCCCCCCCCCCCCTTCCTGACTTCCATCAGTCCCCAACACAAACGGTCCATTCTGCAGTCCCCCATGGCAAGGGTCCTCACAATGTGTGTTGTCTTTGTTCGACCGCTCTTGAACTGTTTGGCGATCTCCGAATCTGAGAACGCTTCTTTGAAAAGCTGGGATGCATGGTCGGCTGCGCTAAGAGCGATGTTGTGCTCAACGAAAAAATCTGGCCACCAGTGCTTCAGCCTGAATTACGCTTTTCCTCATTTCATCCGCTTTTGAGGTGTCCACAGTCTGAAAAAAAAACTGTGTGATGCTGAAAGAATTCGGCGCGTCAGAGGAATTGATGTGCTTGCGTGACTAAAGGTGACACTTCACATCCACCATCCCGCCATGGGAAATTGTGAAGTCCGACTTGCAAGTGGTACACCTTGCACAATTTACACATTTAGCCGAAGGTTGTATGCAGGGGAACTTTTCCAAGTTTTTTTTTCGGGACTTTTGACCAAGTTTTTTTCTTTTTGCATCCTGTCCCGAACTTTCTGCTCCAGGTTTCGACATTTTCGTAGCTACAACTTCAAAAGGACGCCAACTTTGCTGAATGGTAAAGATGGTGAAACGAACTGCGCATGACCAGAAACGCTTCTTGAAGATTACTGGTTATACGCACGACGTCGTGTGTGTCTGTACATAAGCCGATTTTTTTTTTCGTCCGTTTTTTTTTTTTTTTTTTTTTTTTTTTTTTGTTGAAAACTTTCAATGCGTAATTTTTTGGCTAAATGCGTAAGTGCGTAAGATTTATCACTTGGCGTAATAAATTACACGAAATGCGTAATGGTTGGCAGGTCTGTACTAGCCAAACAGGGAGTATAATACAAACTTTTCATCTTGCCTCAAGAACATCTGCATCTCTGTGTTTGAACCCTCTTTTTGTCTCTGTGTGTTTGGAATAGAGAATGTTATAACTGACTCCCCCACCCCCTCTCCAGGACTGTGTAGTGTCTTTGGTCTAAAGTTAATTGTTTAGGGAGTAAATGTATGTTTTTTTTCTTCCCTAATTTTTTTCCAGAGAAATTTAGTGGTGATGTATATTTGGTATGATTTGTCATTGTTTTCTGATGACCGGTATGACATTGTTTTCTGACAGGTGTGACATACTGTTTTCATATTGTTTTCAGATGACAGGTGTGACATACTGTTTTCATATTGTTTTCTGATGACAGGTGTGACATACTATTTTCATATTGTTTTCTGATGACGGGTATGGCACATTGTTTTCTGATGACAGGTGTGACATATTGCTTTCTGATGACAGGTGTGACATATACTGTTTTCATATCATTTTCTGATGACATATTGGTTTGAGACGACAGGTGTGGCACATTGTTTTCTGATGACAGGTGTGACATGTTGTTTTCTGATGACAGGTGTGGCATATTGTTTTCTGATGACAGGTGTGGCATATTGTTTTCTGATGACAGGTGTGACGTATCAGATAGAAAACATCAAGACCTCCACCAGTATGGCTGTCACCCCCAACCGCCCCTGCTCCTTCCTCGCCGTCCCCCACTCCTCCCATGGCTTCCTCCTCTTCCTCTGCCACCTCCTCCGCAGCTGTTGCTGCAGCGAAATCCTCACCTGTTCTGGAAGCCACCCCCATCCTGACCCCTCTCAACATGTCGGGGGCCACACCCAGTGCATCATCCTCGGCGCAGAGCTTGCATGGGGGTGACGGCCTGGACAGAAGGGACACACCTGACTCCTCATCCTCTGCCTTGCTGTTGATGGGAGCTTCTCCGCAGGCAGAAGAGGCTGGCTCCTCTTCCCACATGTAAGTTCAGGGTTGGCTCCTCGTTCCACATGTAAAGTTCACCGCTGGCTATTCTTCCAACATGTAAGTTCAGGGCTGGCTCCTCTTCCCACCTGTAAGTTCAGGGCCTCCTCTGTAATGTAAGTTCAGGGCTGGCTCCTCTTCCCACATGTAAGTTCAGGGCTGGCTCCTCTTCCCACATAAGTTCAGGGCTGGCATCTCTTCCCACATGTAAGTCAGTGCTGGCTCCTCTTCCCACACGTAAGTTCCGTGCTGGCTCCTCTTCCCACATGTAAGTTCAGGACTGGCTTCTCTTCCTACATGTAAGTTCAGGGCTGGCTCCTCTTCCCACATCAACTTAGGGCTGGGTCCTCTTCCCACATGTAAGTTCAGGGCTGGCATCTCTTCCCACATGCAAGTTCAGGGCTGGCATCTCTTCCCACATGTAAGTTCAGGGCTGGCTCCTCTTCCCACATGTAAATTCAGGGCTGGCATCTCTTCCCACATGTAAGTTCAGGGCTGGCTCCTCTTCCCACATGTAAATTCAGGGCTGGCATCTCTTGCCACATGTAAGTTCAGGGCTGGCATCACTTCCCACATGTAAGTTCTGTGCTGGCTCCTCTTCCCACATGTAAGTTCAGGGATGGCTCCTCTTCCCACATGTAAGTTCAGGGATCCACATCCCACATGTAAGTTCAGGGATGGCTCCTCTTCCCCCATGTAAGTTCAGTGAATGGCTCCTCTTCCCACATGTAAGTTCAGGGCTGGCTCCTCTTCCCACATGTAAGTTAAGTGCTGGCTCCTCTTCCCACATGTAAGTTCAGGGCTGGCTCCTCTTCCCACATGTGAGTTCAGGGCTGGCTCCTCTTTCCACATAAGTTCAGGGCTGGCATCTCTTCCCACATGTAAGTTCAGTGCTGGCTCCTCTTCCCACACGTAAGTTCCGTGCTGGCTCCTCTTCCCACATGTAAGTTCAGGACTGGCTTCTCTTCCTACATGTAAGTTCAGGGCTGGCTCCTCTTCCCACATCAACTTAGGGCTGGGTCCTCTTCCCACATGTAAGTTCAGGGCTGGCATCTCTTCCCACATGCAAGTTCAGGGCTGGCATCTCTTCCCACATGTAAGTTCAGGGCTGGCTCCTCTTCCCACATGTAAATTCAGGGCTGGCATCTCTTCCCACATGTAAGTTCAGGGCTGGCTCCTCTTCCCACATTTAAATTCAGGGCTGGCATCTCTTCCCACATGTAAGTTCAGGGCTGGCATCACTTCCCACATGTAAGTTCTGTGCTGGCTCCTCTTCCCACATGTAAGTTCCGTGCTGGCTCCTCTTCCCACATGTAAGTTCAGGGATGGCTCCTCTTCCCACATGTAAGTTCAGGGATGGCTCCTCTTCCCACATGTAAGTTCAGGGATGGCTCCTCTTCCCACATGTAAGTTCAGGGATGGCTTCTCTTCCCACATGTAAGTTAGGGCTGGTTCCTCTTCCCACATGTAAGTTCAGGGCTGGCTCCTCTTCCCACATGTGAGTTCAGGGCTGGCTGGCTCCTCTTCCACGTAAGTTCAGGGGGCTGGCTCCTCTTCCCATATGTAAGTCCAGGGCTGGTGAAAATGGCACAGTGCTGTATTGTCGTTAGGCTCAGCATTGGAAAAGGCTGTTGTTTTGGCGCTGGCTGTGTTTTATACTCGCCATAGAAAGCTGTCATATATTCAACCAGTTACACAGTGTTGATAAAAGAATTTGTATTTTGAAGCTGTCAGATTTTGAGGTCTTGTATGTATGAAACTGAAGGAATGCTGAAGAAAAAGAAAGAGGCAAAATTGTATATGTGTGTGTATAAATTGCAATAGGTTTGGAGTGGTCCTTGCTAGAAGCTGTGGAGATTGTGTTAGACAAAGCAGAAGGTGGCTCCTGTCAGGTCAGGCAGTGATGGTGAACAGCTGTTTTGTGTTGCAGGCTGCTTCATTGTGTTCCGTGTTGTGGATCGTAAGTCTGAGGAAGTCAGGTGGAGCAGTGGACCTTTTTGATGGTGACCATCTCCTGTTGGAGGTAGCTTTATTGACACGGGTACATGTTGGAGATAGCTTTATTGACAGGGGTACCTGAACCCGTGGGGTCTTTGTTCTGTGGGTATATTTTGTTTTGTTTCGATGTTCACATGGATGCATTGGCCCTCCGGGGGTTGCAACCTTGCCGTGGTCGGAGGGCTTGCGTGGTCCTGTGATCCCTTAGGCTTTGCTGGCGGGGGCATCAATACTTGAAGATAGGCTAGTTTTTTAGAATGCTTCTAGGCCTGAAAAGTTGAAGATGCTGTCTGGCCTAAGCACAACGTGGTAAGGAGTTGATGCCCCTGGTAGGGCTTCCCATGTCAGACAGGCTAAGGGTGAGGATCCTGACTAATAGTAAACCCACCTTTCTCCTTTTCTTGTTTTCTGCCTTTCTTATTTGGCTCTTTTCTATCTTCGTCTCCCCTTCAAGTCTTCTTTCCAACAACACTCTTCTTTTCTCTCTGTGGTCTTCTTGAGGCCCACCGTGTTTGCCGTGCGGTGCGTCCTGTGATGGGGGAGAATAGGATCCTGGAGGTTGAGACCGCTGATGTGACTGCGGTGCATCAAGTCAACACACCTCTTTGGCCTGGACTTCCTCTAGACAGGTGGTCGAAGTGGCCCACTTCGATCAAGCGGCTGGTCGCGTGCATGCCCTAGCTCAGGCTAGAAGGCGGCGGCTCGGGTCAAACGGGTTTGGGAGCTTCTGTGGCAGGGATGCTTTCAGGCCTGTGTATATCTCCTTTGAAGTCCTGGTGCCCAGATATACTGGAATTCCGTATAAAATGGGCATCCCCCCTTGTGGGACTTGATGGCGGGTGGGAATCAAGAGAGATGAATTCTAATGAATACACCATGGCACCAAAAACAAAAAAAAGACACAGGCAGGATTCAGAAACAGAGACGGACACGGATTCGGAACATGAGACGAGAGTCCTTTCAGGCTTCTGGCCCAGCTGGCTGATTGTGGAGGGAGCAGATGAGGATAGACCTCTGTGTCAGGCCTGAGTCCTTTTGTGATTGCGAAGGGAATCAATGGCCTCAGCGGGAAGCCAAAGAGCGTCAAGAGACTGAGGAATGGGTCACTTCTGATTGAGTGCTCTTCCAAGCTGCACTCCGAGATGCTGTTAAAATTGACAACGTTAGTGGATCGACCGATCAAAGTGTCTCCACACAAATCTCTGAACTTTTCGAAAGGAGTAATCCGGTGCAGAGATCTGAGAGGAGTGTCGGAGGCTGAAATCAAGTCAGAGCTGGCATCTCAAGGAGTGACCCACGTTCATCGTGTGCTTGTGCGTAAAGGCAATGACAGGGTTCCAACTGACACCCTTTTCTTGACCTTCTGCTCTACTTCTCTCCCAGAGTCGATTACGGTGGGCTACCTGAGAGTTTCAGTGTCACTGTACATCCCATCACCTCTGCGCTGTTTCAAGTGCCAGAGGTACGGCCATGTGAGGGATAGATGTACGGAAGAAGAGGTGTGTGGTACCTGCTGCCAGCCAGTCCACCAGGGTGTGTGTGACAGTCCACCACTCTGTGCCAACTGTGGAGGCAAGCACCCATCATCATCGAAGACCTGTCCAAACTGGTTAAAGGAAAAAGAAATTCAGAGAATAAAGACTGAACAGCGAATCCGTTTTTTGAGGCGAAAAAGATTGCTATGAAAAGTCAACCAACTGCTGGGCTCTCGTTTGCAGCTGCAGTAAAGAAGCCAACAACAGTCAGCATCGGAGTGCAGACGGTGGAGTCCTCGTTTGCCGAGAGAGAGCCAGAAACCAAGTCTGTAGCCTCAGGCAGAACCACTGCATGCGATGAACCCCAGCAGTCATCGCCTTCAGATACGAGTCAGTCTTCAAAGCCTGCTCCCGCCCCCAGACCACCAGGGGGCAAAAGACCTACAGGCACTTCAGAGCGGCAGAGAGTGGAAGTCGTTGAAGTACAAGACAAGACCACCCCCTCAAAATCCTCCAAAGGGCACCCTACAGCTGTCAACAAGGGAGCTGGCGGTTCTGGAGGAAAGACCAAGTCGCCACCTAAAAAGAAAACGCGAACAAAATTTTATCAGATCGAGAGAAAAAAAGCGGAGAGAAATTTGAACAGATTTGCAGTTCTCTCGGATCCAGATGATGTTGATATGGAATAAAAGGAAGAATTACGAGATTTATTTTCCTTCACCATATTTCTTTTATGACGGACTGATATTGGAATATCAGGGGACTGTCTTCCAATTATGAAGAATTGCAGCTGTTGTGCCGTGAGGCTAGGCCGATGCTAATTGCCCTCCAAGAAACTCTTCTCAAGTCTGACAGAAATTTTTCACTTTCTGGCTACAGTTTTCTAAATCTACCTGCACAGTCTGTTGAACATGGTGCTTCTGGTGGAGTTGCCTTGTTCATTCACAACTCTGTTCTGTACAGCCCAGTTCCTCTGCAGACTCCGCTTCAGGCAGTGGCAGCTCGGGTTACTCTCCACAAAACAGTTACTATCTGTAGTTTGTACTTATCTCCAAACATCTGCGTCACCAAACAGGACCTCATTTCACTCTTGGAGCAGCTTCCTCGACCCTTCCTGCTGTTGCTGTTGGGTGATCTGAATGGCCACTCTCCTCTATGGGGAAGTGAGAGATCTTCACCACGGGGTCTGCTTTTAGAGGAAGTGTTTTCGGAGCTTGATCTGTGTGATCTACTTTCACTCCGCTAATGGCACCACATCTTGTCTTTTTTCTGTCTGTCTTGAATAGGAAATCACCAACTTACTTTCACTCCGCTAATGGCACCACATCTTGTCTGGATCTTTCTGTCTGTGATCCATCTTTGTTTTTGGATTTTGTTTGGGAGGTTGATGAGGACCTGCATGGTAGTGACCACTTTCCTGTGTTGCTTCGGTGTACGAATGCAGAGAGCGAGTCTTTGCCAGAACGCCTCAATTTCAACAAAGCAGATTGGGACCTCTTTGCCACTAAGTTTCTTATGGATCTGGAAGAAGACAAGATCCTGCAAAGTGACGATCCGGCAGGAGTCTTTCAGATTTCATACTGAATTGCGCAAAGTCAACCATCCAGACATCTTCCAAGAAGCCCGTAATGCCAAAAGATCCTTGGTTCAGTTCTGAGTGCAAAGAAATTAACAAAACCCGTAAAAGAGCTCAACGTAGGGTCTCTTGCAGACCCTCGATGCCCAACGTCCGAGCGCATCAGAGGGCCAAACTGAAACACAATATATAAGACCAAATCCGAGACAGTTTTGCTCAAGTCTCACATCCAAAACAATCGAAGAAAAAAGTGTGGAAAATAACATCAGAAACTGAGGGCCCAATCTAAACACATATATAAGACCAGTAAGCGATTATCTTGGAGACAGTTTTGCTCAAGTCTCACATCCAAAACATCGAAGAAAAAGTGTGGAAAATCATCAAGAAAATTAAAGGGAAGAACACCTGCCCCACTGTGAACCACCTCAAGTTTTCTGATTCTTTAATAACAGAAAAAAAAAAGCAGTTGCTAATCTGCTTGCTTCAACCATTGAAAAGAATTCCTCCTCTTCTAACAAGTCAGCCAGTTTTGTCAAAAACAAAGCCCTTAACCTTCATTCTCCTGCATTTCGTGTGACGTAATTCGCTTAAACTACTGAGTTTACATTGGAATTTGCTGCCCGAATTGGGGTACCGACTTTAAAAAATTGTAAAAAATAAACTAATGGATAGAAAGACTTCAAATTTTCAGCAAAAATCTATGGAAAGCTGAACTTTGGTTTGCACTTGTTATTTTAGGGGGGTATGAATTTTTTTTTTTTTGGCTTGTCACTCACACACCTGATTTTACCTGGAAAACACACCTACGTCAGTGAAATAGGCGACAGACAGGCAATACAACACCCATCAACTTTATAGTACCTACCTTTTTGGTGGCAAGTGGTCAGGTTCACCATCTGAAAAGAACTGATGGGTGCTGTGAGGTGTTAGTAGTTTACACAGGCAGCTAGGAATATACGTGAAATTTCTGTGACGCTTTCAAGTCACAAAATATTTACATAACAGAAAAAAAAAAAAAAAAAAAAAGTTTAACAGGTCAAAATCTTACCATATTTACTGAAAATGTATTGGAGTGCATGCTTTTTGATCTGCATGAGTTAGTTTGTGTTTGTGAGAAAAAGAATTCCTATGACTGATAATATTTCTAACTATACGCAGGTGTTAGTAGGAAGGAAGAAAGAAAGACAGGCATCACAACACAAAACAACTCAAAAATATTTTTGTTGTACTCACTCAAAAATATTTTTGGTTGTACTCACCATATGGGTCCAGATGTCATGAATTATATAATCCAAATGTGCTCACACACACAGAACACAAATCACTGGAAATGTTCTTGCTTTTGAGCACTTTTGTCACACACACGTCACTGACATGAATTTTTTTTTCCGTGGTGCACTTTTCTTACTTGCACGAACTCCAGTACTTTTGTATGTGACACTTTGTAATATTTAGTCAACCCCAAAACAGTCTGCACAAAACAAAAATGACAAAGTCCAGTCCTTGCTGTTGTCCAGTATCAGGTGTGTACTGCTAAGAATGAGTGTGTTGGAACCTACTCACTGCTGATGAAAAGAAAAGAAGCACCCACGATCCTTGCAAAGTGCCACCTTACACATCACACACTCATGTGTTGACTGGGATGGCATTGCCTGCTGGGGTTTTCCTGCCTTCCTTCTTGCACCAGACACAGTCCTTCTTGCCTCTGGCAGACTGGATTTTGGAAGGAGTGTGTTTGTGCTTGTCTGGATTGTCATGAACAACGGGACGGCCGATCCGTTTTTCGACCCTGCCCATGATAATATCAGTTTGCACCATTCACCATGCCCATGATAATATCAGTTTGAAAATCCACATGCAGTTTCAGTGGGGCAGCTGCAGAGTTTTTGTAGATGATATAGGCATTTACTGCAGCAGTGTCCAGGCAGAAGAAGAACACATATTTTTCCACCACTTCATGAATTTCTGCTTGGAACAATAATATGATCGCAATTGATCATGCTTGTCAACACCATTGTAGTTCTTGGTGTAATCAGCCACAGCCAGGGGCCTAGAATACCTGGCTTTTTCACACCCCCTGCACCTTTTCTGACAAGCTCCCCATCTGATCCATCATGGGCAGAAGTAAGAAGGGTGACCTTGCGACGGTCAAACCAAGCAACAGCCTGAAGCTTGCCCTTCAAATCATCATAGGCAATCTCACGAAACAGCGCTTTGTGTCCCCAGATTTTTTGACACATTTTGCTGGCTTCATATCCTGTGGCAGACCCTTCCTGTTTGTTTCGCACAGTCCCACACGCCAGGGTTTTCTTCTGAAACAGATGCTGAATGAGGGGGACTGACGTGAAATAATTATCAAAGTAGATGGTGTGCACTTGAAATAATGGGGTTTTGCCAAGTGTTTGACGACACGATCCCCCAGGGCATCACCTGTCCCAGCAGGCACATCATTGGTCTTCCCAGTATATACTGAATAATTCAGCATATAAAAAGAATCAGCATCACACAAAGCCCACACTTTGAGGCCCACTTTGTTGGTTTTGCAGGCATGTACTGCAGAAAACCACAACGACCCTTGAACTTGATCATTGCCTCATCTACTGTCATGTTTGACCAGGCAGCAGAAATTGCATAGCAAAACATTCTTGAGTCATAGAAATGAGAGGTCTGACTTTGTACAGGGGGTCATACCCAGCCTGACCTCTGGGAACAAACTGAGTAGTATCAGCAAGGTGAAAATACTGATTCAGCTGTTCAAACCTGTTCTTTGACATGACACCTGACACCCAAAGATTGAAGAAAGGAGATGACTCTTTCCAATAAAAATCACGATGAGGAAGTGGGGCCATGTTCATAAACATGAGAAGACCAACAAAAGCTCTGATTTCATCCACAGTGGTTGGCTCAAATTTATCCTCTGGAAGCCCAGCAGCCGTGAGCGTTTGTCTTGCATACAGGTTGGTTTCCCTGACCATGAGATGGAATGCGTCCAAAGGAAAAACAAGTGAAAAATAATCAAAAGGTGTTCCGAAGATTCACTTGTGGACGTGTGGGGGGGCCCCTGTATGCATCAAACACACGAACTTCAGTTCGAAAATCGTCGTTCGACCACTGCGATGACTGTGCACATCCACCGATGTCAGTAGCACCTGCGTCACCTGCGTCACCTATGTCCATGTCACTGTCACTACTCGCATTCACTTCAGGTTCATAGTCACTGTCACTGTCACTGTCAACAGCGTCGAGATCAATGTCTGACTGATTCCAGTCTTCGTTTTCAGTCGTATTCACATTGTAGTCGAACATTTGCTCAAAAGTCAAGCTCATGTCACTGTCACTGTCAGAGTGCGACATTTCGATTTAGTCGGAAGTCGTTTGGATGAAAAAAAAATCAATAAAAAATAAAAAAAGCTACCAACTGCTGTCAGAAATGGCGCTCAGCAAAGGCAGGAAAGACCCGGATAACGACCGGGTTTTGTCTTATTACTGTGGGCAACCCAAATAAGGGAGGCACACCAAGACAATTAGTCAACTGAGCTACGGGCGGTATAGGGCGGATCAGGAGCCTGAGGGGTCGGGCGGAATAGGGCGGAACGGGGTTATAAAGGTTAAAGAAAAATCACCCAGCAACTTTTCGTCAGACAACGTGGAAGACTACCTTTCCACCATCTTGGCGAAAAGCCCTCATCATTCCTATTCCCAAACCTGGAAAAGATCTCTCCAACTCGTCAAACTACCGTCCAATAGCTTTGACCAGCTGTGTCTGTAAAGTGATGGAGAAAATGGTCAACGCTAGACTCATGTGGAAACTTGAAACCGACGGCCTTTTGGCGAAAGAACAGTGTGGTTTCCGTAAACATCATACTACAGTGGACCATTTAATTCGTCTGGAATCTACGCTTCGGAACGCCTTTCTGAACAAACACCACGCAGTGGCTATATTCTTCGACTTGGAGAAAGCCTACGATGCCATCTGGAAAGCTGGAATTCTTCATGATCTCCATGATCTTGGTTTTCGGGGTCATCTTCCACTTTTCATTCAAAATTTTTTGGCAGACCGACAGTTTCAGGTCCGGGTTGGCACCACTCTCTCTGATGTTCATGAGCAGGAGTTGGGTGTTCCACAAGGGAGCATACTGTCTCCGGCCCTATTCAGCATCAAGATTAACAACATTGTCAAGTCAGTTCAGCAAGGTTCAGACTGCTCATTGTTTGTGGATGATTTTGCTGTCTATGCAACTGGAAGCCTGTACCTGAGTGTCCAGCGCAGGCTCCAGCTTTGTGTGGATAAAATTCATCAATGGCGGATGAAAACGGCTTTACTTTCTCTCCTACGAAGACACAGTGCATTCACTTCCATAATTTTCGTCAGTTTTTTTTCCAGATCCTGAAATCAAAATAGGGATATCTCCCATTCCAGCTGTCACAGAGGCCAAATTCCTTGGAGTTATTTTCGACCAAAAACTCAACTTTCTCAGCCACATTAAACACCTCAAAACCTCTTGCCAGAAAGCTCTGAATATTCTGCGGGTCGTAGCACACACTGACTTGGGCGCTGATAAGAAAACTTTGCTGCACCTCTACAGAGCCTTGGTCCGTTCCAAACTGGACTATGGTTGTGCTGTGTGTACGGTTCTGCCAGACTGTCGTATCTAAAACTCTTGGACCCTATCCACCATCAAGGGCTTCGTCTCTGTCTTGGAGCATTCCGCACCACCCCTGTGTACAGCCTGTACGCAGAGGCAGGTGAACCTTCACTGTCCAACCGCAGGCTGAAACTGTCTTTGAATTACTACGTCAGACTGTTCTCCGAACCTGAAAACCCTGCCAATGACTGTGTCTTTGACCCTCAGTTTCAAAGCAAATTTGAAAACAACCCTAACTGTATTCCGCCGTTTGGTCTTCGTATGCAGCCTCACGCACGGAATGCAGGTCTAGACCTAGGAGTTGTGTCCGATTTTTCCAAGTTTCCGGATCAACCCCGTGGACCTTTTTCACACCAGAGATTCGTTTTGATCTTGCAGCTTTTCGCAGAGTCCACCAGCTCTCTAGCATACAAGGCTTTGTATGCTGACCTCTGTTCGAAATTCTCATCCTATCAGAAAATTGTCACTGACGGTTCCAAGTCTGAAGATGGAATGGCCTGTGCAGCCTACTGCCCTGGTGCTCCTTCTCAAATACTGTTAGAACATATTCCTTCAGACGCTTCTGCTTACTCTGCTGAAGTTACAGCTCTGGTTCTGGCACTACGGATAATCTCCCAATCTACGAAGAGGGACTTTCTGGTTTTGTCGGATTCACTGTCAGCTTTGGAGGCCATAGCTGGCCGCAACCTTCAGCACCCCGAACTTTTACACTTTTTTGAACTTTTTACCAAGTTGACAGCGGAGGGTTACAACATTCTTCTGGCTTGGGTTGCTGGTCATGTCGGCATCGGAGGGAACGAAATGGTGGATCGTTTGGCCAAGAATGCCGTACGAGAGAAACTGTCAGACACACCTATCCCCTGCTCAGATTTGAAACCCAAAATTAACAATTATGTAAAAGACCTCTGGCAGGAGGATTGGAATACACAGACGATAACAAACTCTTTCAGATCCGTCCAAACCTAAAGGAGTTCCTCCCATCTTCATCTGGTGGTCGTAAAGAAGAAACAGTTCTGTGCGGCTGCACACGGCCATTCGTATTTTACTCATTCCTACCTTTTAAAGAGTGAAGAAGCTCCTTGGTGCATTCCGTGTCATGTGCCACTCACAATGAAACATATTCTTTTAGAGTGTTGGGATTTGCACGATGTGAGACACAAACATTTTACAGCAGATTCCATGAAAACCTTGTTCAGAGATGTTCCGCCTGACGCGATCTTTGAGTTCTTGAAAGAGGTTAACATTTTTCATCGGATCTGAGATTTTACAGTGGAAAGATTTTTAACAAAGTTTTGGATGAGATTTTAGACGATGTCTTTTAAAGAATTGTGTGGATGAATGACCTGTGAGTTGATTTTAACATGGTGACAGCCCTGATATGGCCCTTTGCGGTTGGCTGGGCTATAAGCAACATTATCTTATCTTATCTTATGGATGCATTGGACATGTGTTGTGAGTTGTGATGGAATTTCTATGGCCAAAGAGTTGTGCTGTGTACAGTGTGAAGCCCTGGTCACTGCCTCCTAGCTCAGCTTCATCCCTGCCTTTCTGTGAATGGAAAAGTCCAAAGGCGCACCTGTGTGCTCAGCATGGAAACTCTCTGCAAGGACACTGGTGTTGTCAAGTCATTTTGTTGTTGAATTCATTGTTCTCTAACCACAAGGGTTTATCTGTCTGCAGTCTTCTGCAGCAGGCTGTTAGTTTCTTCAAAATTAGATATTTAGGGTGTAAAGCTTGCTGAGAATGATGATTCAGTAGTCACATTTGCATTCAGCTGCAATGTTTGTGTGTAAATGTGTTTTGACTTTTAAAAAAACATGTAATGTCCCAAAGTTTAGGAGAATTCTGTGGCTACAGAAAACCTTTTTGTTTGATTTTATGATCTGTGTGTATGTGTGTGTGTGTGTGTTAAGAAAGCACCCCCATTTTTATGTTTGTGTGTGTGTGTGTTTAAGAAAGCACCCCCATTTTTATGTTTGTGTGTGTGTGTTTAAGAAAGCACCCCCATTTTTATATGTTTGTGTGTGTGTGTTTAAGAAAGCACCCCCAACTTTTGCAATTAAGGCTGGAACAACAAATTTGTGGTGACACAGTACAGGGCATGGAGAACACAGGCAGTGACACAGTACAGGGCATGGAGAACACAGGCAGTGACACAGTACAGGGCATGGAGAACACAGGCAGTGGTGACACAGTACAGGGCATGGAGAACACAGGCAGTGACACAGTACAGGGCATGGAGAACACAGACGGTGACACAGTACAGGGCATGGAGAACACAGGCAGTGACACAGTTCAGGGCATGGAGAACACTGGCAGTGGTGACACAGTACAGGGCATGGAGAACACAGGCAGTGTGGTGACACAGTACAGGGCATGGAGAACACAGGCAGTGACACAGTATAGGCATGGAGAACACAGGCAGTGACACAGTACAGGGCATGGAGAACACAGGCAGTGGTGACAAAGTACAGGGTATGGAGAACACAGGCAGTGACACAGTACAGGCATGGAGAACACAGGCAGTGACACAGTACAGGGCATGGAGAATACAGGCAGTGGTGACACAGTACAGGCATGGAGAACACAGGCAGTGACACAGTACAGGGCATGGGGAACACAGGCAGTGGTGACACAGTACAGGGCGTGGAGAACACAGGCAGTAGTTACAAAGTACAGGCATGGAGAACACAGGCAGTGGTGACACAGTACAGGGTAACACAGGCGTGGGACACAGTACAGGGCATGGAGAACACAGGCAGTGGTGACACAGTATAGGGCATGGAAAACACAGGCAGTGGTGCAGAAGACTACAAACATGACTGGAATACAGAACCGCACATTGTGGCCCAAGTTTGTGCATGACATGACAGAACCATACAGCACATTTCTGTTCTGATAGTGAAATGAAATACCAAAGGCAGCATAATGTAGTGAAGTAGGATCTTTTGAGGAAGTGCACAATTTTCAACTGTAAAGGCAACTAAAATTACTTCATCAGTAGTTTATCATAAGCATTAGTGTGAGCATAGTTACACATGAACTAAACACAGAGATGTTGACTTCCAGGCGTCTGAGCGACGTTCTGAAAAGGAAACGCCCACCCAAGCGTGGCCCAACCAGGAAGGGAAAGGGGAGGACAACGGAGCAGAAGCAGGAGGGAAAAAAAACGCTACGCCTTCAGGTCGCAACTCCTCAGGGGGGGGGTAAATCCACCTCAGGTGAATGCTTTGACATGTGGACAGTATTTCATTCATTGAACAACTAAATGGCACAATACTGTTGATCATGCTTGAGTTTGGGAGAGATTAGAGAAGAAATTCCCCCTCATACAGTGCTGATTAGTGCAATTTGTGGATTATCTGTTACTGATATAGTACTGGGCATAAGAAAATGGTAAGTCAGTCATTGCAAATACAGGGGTTGTGTGCATTTTCATTTAACATTTAACATGAGCTGTTGATTGATGAAATTGACAATGGCAGATGTATACGCAGAGAGAGTGTGTGTGTGGATGTATGCTGCTAGTGCATGTGCATTCCTGTGCTGGATGTAGTGTTAAATGTGTGATCCCATTGTGGGCCCTGTTCACAGGGAAAGAGCCCAAGTCAAGTGGCAGTGGATCCAAGATGTCTTCTTTTCTCCCCAGCCTTAACCCTAGAACCTGGGGGCGAAATTTTGGAGGATCCTCCGATAGGCACGCACAGGCTAAGGTCAGTATGTATGCCCTCTTTGCTTTACTAGAGGGGTGAAAATTGTGGGGGGAATAGGTGTGTGTGCTGATTTTCTTCTCTTTCCCCTGTTTTTGTTTGTTTGTTTGTTTTGTTTGCTTGGTTTTTGTTCCATCTTTTCCTCTTGTCTGCCAGTGAATGCTGACGATGGTAAATGGGCCTGCCGACTTGGTCCCACGAGAAATGAAATGTTCAAAGACAGGTGCAGGCAGGGGTAATGTCACATGGGAATGAGGTTTTGACCTCCATATGAAAAGCATGAGCGTGGTCATTAGATACTGTGGGGTATAATTTACACCCAGATGAAGTGGAAACCACAAGGATAGGACATGAGGAGGTATTGGACATGGAGAGATGATCAGTGAACACTGTTGACGTGTGTACTGGACATGGAGAGATGGTCAGTGAACACTATTGGCTGTTGACACGTGTGTGTGTTGACATTGTGTACTGGACATGGAGAGATGGTCAGTGAACACTGTTGACTGTTGACACGTGTGTGTGTTGACGTGTGTGTACTGGACATGGAGAGATGGTCAGTGAACACAGTTGACATTTGTGTGTGTGTTGACGTGTTTGTACTGGACGTGGAGAGAGATGGTCGGTGAACACTGTTGACACACGTGTGTGTGTCGACGTGTGTGTAGTGGAGATGGAGAGATGGTCAGGGAACACTATTGTTTGGCGTCATATGCTAAACTATGTCAGACCATAGCATTCAACGGCAGTTAGACAGCTCTGCCAGGCCGAAATTTTTGTGGCAAATGCAGTCGTAAGACAGTCACGTGACGCCCACCCTACTTCCGCTCACGGAAGAAGCTGGTGTCCACTTCCTGTACCTCATTCATCTTCGGCCTGTCGTCCAAGCAAGATAAGTCTTGTGCTCTGTCTCGCCTATACTCGTGCCTTTGTGTAAAGATTGCTTATATGTTTTGCTTCATTTACTTGTTCAGTTGTGGCTAGCGCTAAAACCTAAGTACACTTGCTGTGTGAGGCTCTTGGTGGGCTAGCATTTCTATATTTTCTTTCTTTCACACTCGTCTTGACTGTTGCGACTTGGTATGTTCGTTGTGTTGCTTCTCGCAACTTTGAGCGATTGTCTTGGTGCTCTCACAATTTTGATCTTGTCAGTGCAAGTTATATCGGCAGTGTCTCGGTTTTGCATTTCATCCCTCTTCTTACGGCATTTTCTGCGTGTTTAATTTTCGCTCATGCGTCTGTTTGTTTTCAATTCGACGATCGAACACTCGCTGGCTTGGCCGCCATCTTTCCCCCTCGCCAGTCATGTTTCCCGCCTTATCGCCTCACTGGCCTCGTACAATGTACTGGGTTAGGGTATGAAGTTTATCGTACTTCCACTGGGTGAGCGTACACATTTTATCGTACTAGCACACACAGGGTTCATTAGTGTAAGAAGTTCATCATACTAGTACATGCTGATCAGGATTGCAATCTAGTGTCTCGTGCATGCTGATCGAGATTGCGATCTCGCAGCATTACAGCAATTCTCGGTACCAGTGCTCGAGTTTTCATACAATTTCTCGATTCCCTTGCATAACACACAAGCGCTTTTGTGTCTTGCTCATCTATCCCCTTGTGTTTATATCTGTACCTTTTCCACATGGCCGATCGAGTTTAATTAACTTCTCGATGGACCGTCTTGTCTTGTGTCTTGTACACGCTGATCGAGATTACGATCTCGAGATTGCGATCTCGCAGCATTACTCAGCATTTCTTGGTACCAGTGCTGTGTACGGGTGGATCGAGTTCTCATATGATTTCTCGATTCCCTTGCACAACACACGAGCGATTTTTGTTCTCGCTCATCTATTCCCCTGTGTTTCTATCTGTCCATTCCACAAGGCTGATCGAATTGAACTAAATTCTTGATCAACCATCTTGTCCCCTCTTTGTGGTCGGAGCCATAGTACACTCTGATCGAGGTCAGTGTACGAAGTTTATCGTACTACTACACGCTGATCGAGATTTCAATCTAGCGTTACTCAGCATTGCTCAGTATCAGTACTGTGTATGGGTAGATCGAGTTTTCAGTCGATTTCTCGATCCCCCTGCACTACACATGAGCGACTTTGTGTTCGCTCTACTATTCCCATTGCTATTTTATATCAGTACGGTTCCACACGGCCGATCGAGTTTAATTAACATTCTTTCGATCGACCGACTTGTCTCCTCTGTGTGGTCGTGTGCTCCGGGTTTGCTCTGCCACCATTGCTCAACATGGTGAAGGACACTGACGGGTCGAGCGACTTCGCCTTCCAGAGGTCGCTCACATTTCCGGAGAGCCCGCGTGTCGATTCCAATTCAGAGCAATCCGTTGTTGCTACAGAAGAACGTACTGCCAGGGCAGAAGGAGAAGACTATTCCGCGAGGGGACACGTGACCATTCCTCCTCTACCCAACTGACGGACACTATCGCTGCGTCCGAAGGCTACAAGGCTGTCAAGGTTAAGCGACCTAGGGGTTTAGAAGGAGACAGAGTAAGTGGCGGAGAAAGGCACAGTCGACACACCCCAAACTCCCGACACCAGGAAACGCAGGGATAAATTCAAAACAACATTTGTTTTCACAACACTAACATAAATATTCTCATTCACACAGATATGGGACAAGGGAAAACTAAAGAAGAAAAGAGGACAGACGAGGAGCAAGTTCTGAGAAGGTGGGAACTAGAGAAGAAGGATAGATACCTATCAGAAACTATCTATTTAAGGGGACAAAGTAACCCCAATACACCTTTCCCCAGAGCCCGGGTCACCCGCCTATTGTTTGCCCTAAATCCCACTAATCGCTATGTGCCTCCAAGTAAAAGAAGAAAAAGCGAGGAACACACCTACACATTAATTCACAGGACAACAACACAGTTCAATCCCTTTCACACTAATGCCTTCCATACTCCATTCATTCAAAATAGTCATCCATTCATACTGCCTTGGCTGGCACACAGCTGCTGCTTCCACGCCTTCTACACCACAGCTTAAAGTCACTCAGCTCATCTGTCAAGGGAGCCCAGGACCCACGTCTCGCAGTAGATGCCTTGGAGGACTGCTCCCCGGTGCCTGAGTCCGTCAGCTGCGTCGCCGGTTCAGGTAGTAGATGCCTTGGAGGACTGCTCCCCGGTCCTGAGTCCGACAGTTGCGTAGCCGGTTCACGTCCCCGCTGCTGGCTTAGCTGCCAGTCGCCAAGGTAACCGAGCCCGCCTCCCAGCGACCTGCCTTGGTAGAAGGCGCTGGAATGCGCCAAAACCAGGACCAAAAAAAAAAACAAAAAACCAAAACCGCCCTGCGGCGAAGATCAGTGTCTTTCAGAGAAATTCTCCACATAAAACCTAAATGTGTTGGTGCAGTGAAGAAAGACATGAAAACAGTGTGTGCGAACCATTTATATTATCACTTAATTTCTCTATGTTAAAATATAATTTGAAATCTACATTTAATTTTTAGAAAAAGATTTCCCCAGTTTTGTTTTTCTATGTGTGAAAATAGAAATTAACTCCCTTTATTTCCCCCACACACACAAAAATAAAGAGCCTCGTTCATCCTTTCATACGTCCATCCATAAAAAAAAATTAAACATTAGGACAGACAGGATGAACAGGAACAGACAATACGAAGGAGTGGGGCCAACGCGGGCGTTGCAATGGGAGGCCCCTGTTTCCGACTTAATATTAGTCGGATGAACACCCTATTTACGTCCGCATCCATCTCGCATGTCTGTGTTCTGAATTACAAATATTTTAAAATAATGATAAATTCCAACCAGTCAGGCACCGACATATCCAGCAAGTCTTCTGGGCTGTCAGAAATCAACCATCCATATATCCTTCCTTGGTTAACAGCAGCGCCCAAAACCATTCTAGCACAAAGACAACCCTATAGTCCTGGTGCCACAAAAGATACGGAATTCTTTTTACAACCATGAAATGAGCTTCTCCTTACCCCAGAAATCACTCAGGAATTGGGTAAAGGAAAACAGAAATAGAGTCGGAGTACATAAATCACAATCGGAACACTCCGAATGGGCGGAAAGCTATTCGAGAGCGCTTCGCTGACACACGCCTCGACTACACACCCTTTTACAAGCAGGATGGAAAATGGATAAATAAAAAAAAAAACTTTTCTTTTTTTTTTCTCTTCTTCTCTTTCACTTGCGAAAAGGGTGGTTTCACAATAATGAAATACTTTCTCTATATACAGAATTAATTCTTACCAGAACTGCGGGTGGTCAGAAAAGGAAGTGCCGGCCAGCCCCCAGTCTCGACGGAAGACGGGACTCGACCAACCAGTCCCCACCGAAAGGAACTTCAGGTCCTGGACGACCCAATGGAGAGGTGGCAGTGGGTAGGGATAGAGATCCCCAACAGAAGACCAGCGGCTTCCTTCAGCCGAGCGAACGGCTAGATCCCCCCGCTGCAGCGCTACGATGAAGTAGACAAAAGAGGCCCACTACCCAAGCAGGGTTCGCACAGGGCCCTAAAAGGCCCTAACCTTTTTAGGCAAAAAAATAGGGGCCCCTAAAAGGCCTTAAAAATCAGAATGAAGAGGCTGGAGGCCCTAAAAGGCCCTAAAACCAGAACAGCCCCCCAAAAAAAATCTTTTAAAAAAAAAAACTTGTGAAACAACAACAAAAAAAATCAAAGAAGAATGATCAGAAAAGAGAACAAAACCGATTTTCATAATAGGTAAATGCCGAATCAGTACCGATCGATCATGGTGTAAAGTCGTTCAAGGGAAGTAACTCCACGACAAAGTAACTGTGCTGTCCCGCCATCTGGATTTTCCATGTGTTGAACGAAGCAAGACCACGGTTCGATTTTCAACGAAATTTGACATTTCATTGAGAGTTTCTTTATAAGAATTCGCCAGTTTCACTCAGAGACATGAGGAAGTGCTTATTCCAAGATCTGTGGCTTGATAAATCTGAATATAAACTCTGGCTTCGCCGAGATATCTTGGACAAATATCAGTTCTATTGTAGATTTTGTAAGAATGGGTTTCAGCTTGGGAAAATGGGTGAAAAAGCCCTTCAAACTCACCAAAAAGGGAAGAAACATTCAGACTTGGAGAAGGCGAGTGCTACAGCGGCAGTGTCCTTAAATATTTTTTTTTTTGGAAATGATCATGACAGTGGGCAAGCCTCAAGTAGTGCTAGTACATCAACAAGTTTTTAAAAAAAACTTGGTTGCTGGTCCTTCAACGAGCTCTAGTGCTTCTACTACTTCGTTTGGCCCTACTGCCCCTCTAACACCCCCGCTCTTTCCCTTCACCCTCATATCACCAGCATCCTAACACAACTACATGATTACACCTGTCCACCACCTCAACAGCAACCCACTATATATTTCACAAAATCACACACCCACTCAAACCACATTAACTTGCAGTGCCCCCCCCCCCCCCCCCCCTTTTTTTTTTTCCCACCACTGACCACTTCCTTTCCTTTGTCCACATTATGTTCCCCCCCCCCCACCCCTCTGTGTACAAGTATACTAAGGGGCTTGTGTCTCCCCTCTCCCCTCTACATATAGGTATGCATAGATGTAATGTGTACATGTGTTTGTCGGGTGTGTGTGTGTGTGTGTGTGTTTTTTTTTTTTTTTTTTTATACACAGATTCCCATATATGACCACTATCATTATTACCACCACTCATAAGATGTCCTGTGTAGCCCAGTTTTTTTTTTTTTTTCATGTATGTGTGTGTGTGGATGTGCTTGTGTACGTATGTACACGTACCTGTGTGTGTGTGGGTGTATGTGCATTTGTGTGCGTGCATGTGTCATGCATGCATGTGTGCATGTGAGACGGTGATGATTTCATCTGTGACAACCATCACCATCAATCAGTCATTGATCCTTGCCCCCCCCCCCCCCCCCCGTGTTTTTTTTTTTTTTTTTTTTTTTTAAACTGGCATTATCATCATGCCAATGCTATTTCACTTATGGCAGTGATCATCATCCTATATAGCTGTTTGTCCCCCACTTACGACAGTGACCAATTATCCATGAATCATCCATTTTATTCCTTTTTTTTTTCCCCCCACCCCCAACCAGCATTACTACATCAATGCAACCACATTATTTCACTTATGACAATGGTCACCACCCTATAGTACTGCAGATCTCATCTCAGTGATCAACATCCATCAGTCATTGACCATTTCCTTTATTCCACCACTGGCATTCGTTTTGCCAATACACTTTCCTACTTCTTTTACAAAAATGACCATCGTCCTATACCACTGTGGATCATACCTACACCTTGACCATGATCATCGTCCACCCATCTTTGAACACCTCCACCATACCCCACAAGCATTTTTACACCAATGCCACCACATTATTCCACTTTTACAACAATTAGCATCATCCTACAGTACTGTTTATCTCAAATGATACATGTTCATCACCCATCAGTCATCTACCCCTCTACCCCCCCCCCCTCCACCCTCTTTCTCAACCTGCAATATTATACTAATGCCACCTTATTATTCCACTTACCACAATGACCATTATCCTACAGTACTATTGATCTCACCCATGCCAATGAGCATCACCCACAGGTCATTGATATTTTCCCCCCCCCCCCCCCCCCCCCCCAGCTTGCACCATTGCACTATCACCACTACATTTTTCCATTTATATAACAATAGTCATCATCCTATGGTACTACTGATCTAAAATGATGACCATAATTTATCGGTCACTGAAAATTTTCTCATCCAGTGAACACCTTCATACTACACTATATATATATATGGAAATGAAGAAGCTGACCAATTGACAAAGGAAGGAGGACAGCAGCCCCAACTGTAAAAGGTAGCCTCCTTGGAATAAATCAAAAAGATTTGTTTTCACACGGACATGGAATTGACAAGATTCATACCAGAAAGGGATTAGGTTCTTGCTGAATGGGAGGTCTGTATTGGAGAAAATGGCATCTGTGGGAGGCAATGGTGAGCACTTTTAAGCATTTTCGTGTGCCCTGATGGCCCTATTTTTTTTAATTTTAGGCCTGAAAAAGGCCCTAAAAGGCCCTAAATGTTTTTCTTGAAAGTCTGTATGAACCCTGCCAAGGATGGGGATCCTTACCATTCGGCTGCCAGCGAATCGAGTGCTTAATCAAAACCCAAGATCGACCAACCCAAGATTGCAACAAGTCTGAATACAGTTACAGTCCCACCCAGGGACATCTCGTGAATACTAACTTGCCAGAAAAACACGAGCAACACAATCCGGCCTGAAACTCTGGCCAGGTATCTAAAAGAAAAAAAAAAAGAAACCCACACACGTGCACACGCGCGCGTACACACATACATATGCGCGCACACACGCTCACACACACACACACACACACACAGACATGCACCGCACAGCTGCGCGGCAACGCACACTCACACGCGCGCCGTATTATCTGTACACACGTTCGCTCTCGCGTGCCCCTCACATTCAGCTGGTTTGTTTTAATTGAAGGGGACAGTCAAGTCAGAGAGGATGCTGCAACCCCACGGACGACACGCTTGAGAGAGCATGACCTCTGTGCTCTAACATCCACACAAGCTAAAACTGACACACTGCCTGTCAGCAACAATCCCTTATGTGTAAACTAAAGAATTTAAAAGGCGTCCGTGACAAAGGCAAGCGTCCGCCATTACTCAATCCTTTCTGTCAACCTGCCCAGAAAATCTACTCGGTCCTTTCTGTCGACCTGCCCAGAAAATCTAGGGCTAGGCTCCCCTAAAGGGCAAAGTCAAGTCAAACTTTGCTTCCAAATTCTCCCTCTCCCCCTTCGTCATTGGCCAGCTTGCCTTCTACCCTTCCTACACACACTGAGACTTCTCATCATGCTGCGTCACGTGACCCTCGGCCCCGGGGAACCTTGCCAAGATGCGGACCAGCACGGGTGATGGATCGGGGCTGGAATCACCACCCGTCACTCGCCTTGATGAGCCGTGTGTCAGTAGTCCCCCCCCCCCCCCCCCCCCCCGAACTTGACATGTGTGGACTCATGACGCTCTCCCCCACCGTGCACAGGTGCAGCCAGCACCTGTGCACGAGGAGCGTCCAGACTCCGGAAGCAGTCTTATTATGGTCACGCTGTGGCAACAACACGGGGGTGTCTGAATTTCTGAGCATATGGTCACACCAGGGTACGACCCAGGTCGTGTCCATACACAAGGGCAGTCGACCAACCCCGATCAACCGTCAAAGATTCCCCTAGGGATACTGAACGTTGGGGAGAGGACCTGTTCCGCTCACCACTTGTGCACTTCCACTCGGGGGGGGGGGGGACCGGACCATGGTGCTGCAGCCAGTCCAATCCGTGCATAGGCGGGTAGGGGGCTCTGCTACCGTGTACTCCTCCGCACCACCACTTACTCGAAGGCCCTCCCAGGCCCACACTAGGGACATGTATGAGGCAGTGCATGCTCCTGGGCGGGTACGACAGCCACGGCCTCTCGATACCCCCCCAATGGTGTTCCAGGTTCCCCGGGGACCAGTGGCTGTATGCCTCCAAGAGAGACCAGTGGCTTAACACCCACACCCAACACTAACAGCTCCACGGTCGCATGTGGCACCCAGCATCATCCACCTGGGTCTCCCATCTCGGGCGCTGTCCGATCGGCTGGACGGGCTCCCCCACCCTAGTCTGGCCACCGATCATAGAGCCGCGAGGGACCCGCCGTCACATTCCCCCATTACCCAGCTAGGGTGGGACCCTCATGCACCCTGCAGTTGCCTCCTGACGAAGGTTCTTTGCAACCTCTCCAGGAACACGGCCACCCAGAGGCTGAGGATGAGGAGGAAGAACCCTTCTCCTTATCATGCGACATGGCCACCCTGGAATGGTGGCGCCCAGACCTTGTCGTGAGGGAAGCCCCACCCTCCAACAACATCCTTTCCTTGTCGGAAATCTATCTAAACCCAAATTATCGCACCTCAATCACTCTCCTCCATCTGGAAAGGTCCAGCAACTCGTGCCAGGGGTGCACAAGCCGTCCCTCAGCCAGGACAAGGGTCCATCTCGACCCCTAAAGCGGCCCCCGCCGGCTCCCTCGTCGGGGACCGCAAGAGGCCCGCCGTCGCCTCCTTGTTCTCCAACAACCCTGTTACCAGGGAATTGGGCATTTCCCAGGCAGGCTGTCAGCTTATTCCCAATCTTCTAGGCATTCTCTCCTGCAGCGGGCGGAGGTACTCTGGCTGGAGGAGGACGGCGCCATCCCAGTGTCATCGGGCTCAGGCTCTGAGACGCACCAGGAGACGGACGCTCGCTTGTTTAGTGACCTATTTATGCGATACCTGGTCAACAGGATCTTGCATCACCTTTCAGCTGCAGTGGACAGCGCAGCCAGGAGCCACTTTAACTGCCTGTTGGGCGCTAGAGATGACGTGCTGGCACGGTCCAATCTCTCCCCAGCACTTAAGCATCCTTGCGGTGCATCCTGGGCCAGGACCAGTCGCTCTTCAGCGACTGTTTGACTGAGGTCATATCACAATCAGTCAAAGGAGGCAAGCAGCAGCAGCATCTTTTGCGGTCAGGACACCGCCCATGCCCTGTTAGGCCCCCTTTGCGTTCCTCCCCCTCCTTTTTCAGTTCCAAACCCTATCCCAGGCAGTCGCCACCCCAGTCATCACGGCCCGCCAAGTGCCAAAATATCCTCTCTAGGCTGAAATCTCACTCCATCGGCCTCTCTCTTCGGACAGAGGCCCTCCTTTGCTGGTGTCACGCACAGGGAATCACCCTCCGCGCGAGACGCGTAGCGGGGACGCGCTGTATCCTGGCAAGACCCAGGCTCATCTCCATAACCCCGTGGTGGCTGCCCCAGCCCCGTTTCCAGACCTCAAGTCCCTCACCCATGTTCCCCCTCCAGCTGGACCCTCGGTGGGACATGCTGAGGCAACCCCGCTCAGGTCACCCTCACTCAAACCCCCAGATGCTTAGCCTACACGCTTGGCTCCTGTGCCAGCCCAATTGCAAACATCTGCCCCTACCTCTCTGTCAGACAGATCCCAGTCCGTCCTAGACACACTCATGGGGGCCGGGGCCTCTCAGGGACTACGTGACTTAGCCTCTGCCTCACTCAGGGCCAGCACCTACTTCCTCTACAACTACTAAGGGGAGAGATGGGTGGCCTGGTGCTCGGATAACTCTGTTCCCCCGACCACCCGTCCAGTCTCTATATAGGCAACTTCCTATCCCATCTGTCTCCCCCTCTACAGCTCTCTGCTAGCTCCATTCGGGGCTTCAGGTCGGTGATCTGCACCACCATTCGCAGACTCGGCGGCTCTTCTTTGAGAATGACTTCCTTCTCAGAGAAGTATCTAGGAGGGTGGCCCTACGGGAAGCTCAGTCCCCAAGGCTCATTCCCTTTGGGACCTCTTTATCGTCCTCAATCCCTCAGAAATCCCCCGTTTGAGCCCATAGCCACCCTTCCCTTTGACCTTCTCTCCTTCATGACCACCTTTCTCCTTGCCCTGGCCTCAGGCCAGAAGACGGAGTGAGATCCATGCCCTCAGCGGGGACCCCAGAGACATTGCCTTCCCCAGGGACGGCTCTGTCTCTGTCTAGTTCCTTCCTGAGTTCTTAGCTATGAATCAGGAACCGGGCACAGCCTCTCCTTCCCTTGTCATCCGCTCACTGGCGGATACCCTAGAAAGGGGGGAGAGTGGGGGAGACAGGGACCTCTGCCTTTTCAGGTGTTCCAGATACTACTGGGAAACGCTCGTGCCCCAGGCGCTGCTCCCAGAGATGTCTTCTTATTTCTACCAACCCCAATAATAAGTAAGACATCTTGGCTGGCACTATCTCTAGTTGGCGTTAAGAGATCCCCTGGGCCCATGAGGTCAGAGCACTGGCCGCTTCGGCAGCGTTCCTCTAGTGCCAAAGTTCTCAGGGTTACCTTGCGCACAGGCCTCGCTGAATGAGGTACAGGAAGCGGACAATGGCTTCTTCTGTGGGCGGAAGTAGGGTGGGCGTCACGTGACTCTCTTATGACTGCATTTGCCACAAAAATTTCGGTCTGGCAGAGCTGACTAACTGCCATTGAATGCTATGGTAAGTATACTAGCCAAACAGGGAGTACAATAAAAACTCCCCATTTAGGCGTCATATACTATACCATGTCAGACCATAGCATTCAACGGCAGTTAGTCGGCTCTGCCAGGCCGAAATTTTTGTGGCAAAACGCAGTCATAAAACAGTCACGTGATGCCCACCCTACTTCCGTCAACGGAAGAAGCCGGTGTCCACCTCCTGTGCCTCATTCATCTTTGCCTGCAGCCTAAGCAAAATAGGTCTTGTGCTCTGTCTCGCCTATACCTCTGCCTTTATGTAAAGATTGCTTGTGTTTTGCTTCTTTACTTGTTCAGGTGTGGCTTGTGCTAAACCCTAAGTACACTTGCCGTGTGAGGTTCTTGGTGGGCTAGCATTTCAATAATTTCCTTCTTTTCACGCTCGTCGTGACTCTCGCGGCTTTGTTTGATCAGCGTATAGAGGAGGGACGCGTGACCATACCTCCTTTACCCGACCGACGGACACACGATCGCTGCTTCCGAAGGCTACAAGGCAAGCGGCCGCCATTACTAAATGCCTTTCTTTCAACCTGCCCAGAAAATCTAAGGGCAAGGCTCCCCTAAAAAAGCAAAGCCAAGTCAATTCTCATCGAAATTCTCCCTCTCCCCCGTCTTCATCGGCCAGCTTGCTTCTTCTACCCTTCCGATGCACAGTGAGACTTCTGTCTATCATGCTGTGTCATGCGACCCTCGGCCCCCGGGAAACTTTGCCGAGACGCGGACCAGCACGGGTGACGGGTTGGGGCTGGAATCACCACCCGTCACTCTCGCCTTGATGAGCCGCGTGTCAGTAGTCCCCCCCCCCCCCGACCTTGACACGCGGACTCGTGATGCTCTCCCCCACCGGCACAGGTGCAGCCAACACCTGCGCACAAGGAGCGTCCAGACTCCGGAAGCAGTCTTATGGTCACGCTGTGGGAAGACCCGGGAGGTGTCCTTAACTCTGGGTGTATGGTCATGCCAGGGTATGAACCCGGTCCTGTCCATACATGGGCGGTCGACCAAATCCGATCGACCGTTGCATATTCCCCTTGGGGTACAGGACGTTGGGGAGTGAACGTATTCCGCTCCCCACTTGGGCAACATTTGCAGTCCTGTTCCTCCAGGGGGAGGATCAACCAGCAGGACTATGGATAACCTGACCTATTCCACACAGGGGGGGGAACCACGGTGCCACATCCAGTCCAGTCCGCACATAGGCGGGAAGGGGGCTCGGCTACTTTGTCCTCTTCCACACCACCACTTACACTAGGTCCCTCCCAGGCCCATACCAAGGACGTATATGAGGCAGTGCACGGTCCTGGGTGGGTACGACAGGCCACAGCCTCTCTATACCCCTATACCCCCCTCCCTCTCACCACCCCCCCCCCCCAGTGGTGTTTCAGGTTACCCTGGTCCCCGGGGACATTCTGCCCATAACCCAGGGCCGCCACAGCCCGCCTACCTCCCCGGGGACCGGTGGCTCTATGCCCCTGAGAGACACCAGTGGCTTAACACCCACACCCAACATGACCAGCTCCACAGTCGGATGTGGCACCCAGCCTCATCCACCTGGGTCGACCTTGGTCTCCCATCTCGGGCGCTGTCCGATCGGCAGGACGGACTCCCCCCCACCCTAGTCGTCACCACGAGGGACCCACCCTTGCATTTCCCCACTACCCAGCTAGGGTGGGACCCTCACGCACCCCCTGCTGTTGCCTCCTGACGAAGGTTCTATGCAACCTCACCAGGAGCACGACCACCCCCTGAGGATGAGGAAGAAGAACCCTTCTTCTCCTTGTGCGATGTGTACACCCTGGAATGGTGGCGCCCAGACCTTGTCGTGAGGGAAGCCCCACCCTCTGACAACGTCCTTTCTTTCTCTGAATTCGCCGGGCCGCCCCCAGCCCAGCGATCTAAACCCAAGATCATCGCACCTTGAGTCACTCACCTCTGTCTGGGAAGGTCTGGCAACTCGTGCCAGGGGTGTGCAAGCCATCCCTCCGCCAGGACAAGGGTCCATCTTGGCCCCTAATGCTGCCCCCATCGGCACTCTCCTCGGGGACCGGAAGAAGTCCACAGTCGCCTCCTTGTTGTTCTCCGACAATCCTGTGACCAGGGAAATTGGGCATTTCCAGGCAGACTGTCAGTTTATTCCCAATCTGGCCCCCCCTACCTCCAGCTCCATCTCCATGAAGAACCTAAAGGAGTGGGACCGGGTAGCCAGAATGGGGATCCTACACACCACTGCTGGTCATGCCTTTCTAGGCATGCTCCTGCAGCGGGCGGAGGTACTCTGGCCAGAGGAGGACAGTGCCGTCCCAGTGTCCTCAGACTCAGGCTCTGAGACACACCAGGATACTGGACTCTCGCTTGTTCAGCGACCCATTTATGCGATACCTGGTCAGCAGGATCTCGCATCACCTTTCAGCTGTGGTGGACAGCGCAGCCAGGAGCCACTTTAACTGCCTGTTGGCCGCTAGAGGTGACGTGCTGGCACGGTTCAATCTCTCCCCAGCGCTCTAAGCATCCTTGCGGTGCATCCTGGGCCAGGACCAGTTGCTCTTCGTCGACTATTCGACTGCGGTCATATCGCAATCAGTCGAAGAACACAAGCAGGCAGCGTCATTTGTGGCCAGGCCACCGCCACGCCCTGCTAGGCCCCCATTTGTTTCCTCCCCCGCCTTCTCCAGGCCCAAACCCAATCCCAGGCAGTCACCATCTCACACACCGCACAGCCCCCAGTGCCCTAATATCCCCTCTAGGCCGAAACCGAAAGCTCCCCAGCAGAATTTTCAGTTCGGCCAGCAGACACGGTCCTGGAGGCAACTGGGGGAGTCTCCCAAGGGGGACTTGGATCAGGGAGAACCCTTTCAGCTAGACCCCCCTCCGCAATATCGCGCCCCCCCCCCAACCCCACCCCCCCGCCCCCCCCTCGGTCCCCCTGGAGGGCAGCCTCTCCCAGCATGCCCACCAGTGGAGAGTGGTATGGGCCTCAGCCCCTGGATAGTGGCGGTTTTACAGGAAGGGTTTCGCCTACCTTGGGCCCACGAATGACCCTCCCTGATGCGCTCTCCTGCTCCATCCCCAACCGACTCTCCCTGGGCCAAGTGGAGGCTCTTCGCCTGGAGGTCCAAGAACTCCTCCCAAAAAGGGGCCATCACGGAGATTTCCCATCCCAACCCCGGATTTTACTCCCACCTCTCGTGATCCCCAAACCCTCGGGAGGATGGAGGCCGATCCTCGACCTCTCTCCCCTCAATAAGTTGCTCAGACCCACCAAATTCAAGATGGACACTCCGACCCAGATCAGAGACTCCATCCATCATCTCGATTGGGCTACCTCCTTAGATCTGAAGGACGCTTACATTCAGATCCTTATACACCCATCCTACAGATGATTCCTCCGGTTCGTCTGGCAAGGGCGGGTGTTCCAGTTCAAGGCTCTCCCCTTGGCCTCTCCCTTGCATCCTTCCTCTTTCATGAGGGTTGTCAAGGAGATGGCCTCCCTAGCCAGACAGGAGGACATGTTTCCTTGTGTACCTGGATGATTGGCTCCTCCTGGCTCCCTCCCGGGCCCAGTGCCGAGCCCACACACCAACCTGCTGAGAGTCTGTTCCACGTTCGGGTTAGTCACCAACCCCAGCAAGTGCGAACTCAATCCTGGTCAGAGGTTTCTCCTTTCTGGATAAGAGTCTCGACACCATCTCCATGCAGGTCTCCCCGACCTGGAGAGATCCGCCTGCATAGTGGGACCTCATCTCCTGCCTCCGCGGGGCATCCCACACCTCGGCCAGAACCCTGACCTCCCTCCTGAGGATGATGGAGTCCCTCTCGTCCCTTATTCCCCTGGGTGGGGTCCCCAAACGCCAACTCCAAAGGGAGTTCCGGTGTCATTGGTCGCAGACCTCCGACCGCTGGGACCAGACCATTCCCTCGGGCCACTGGTTCTTTGGGCTACGGAGGAGTGGCTCAACCCATCCACACTGTCCACTGGGGTTCCCATCTCCTTCCCAACTCAGCCACTGGAACTCTACACAGATGCCTCCAACTTGGGCTGGGGGGCCCACTTGGAGGACAGTCATGCCTCGGGAGTGTGGGACGCACAGTCTGCCCGTCTCCACATCAGTGTCCTAGAATTGGAATCGGTCAGGCTAGCCCTCCTCCGCCTCCAACCCCAGGTCTCTCACCGATTGTTCTCCTCCACACGGACAACACGTTGGTAGCTTGCTATGTCAACAAATGGGGGTGCCTCGCTCCTCGCTCCATCGGCCCTCACTTTGGACAGAGGCCCTCCTTTGCTGGTGTCACGCACGGGGAATCACCCTCCGCAGGAGACATAGCGGGGACACGTGGTATCCTGGCAGATTCCCTCAGCCGGTCAAGGTCCCTTCTACACACAGAGTGGACCCTCAGAAAACTAACCCTGACTGTGGTGTGGGAACACTGGTTCAGGCCCATGGTCGACCTCTTTGCCACCCGGTTCAACCATCATCTTCCAGTGTATGTCTCTCCCGTCCCCGATCCCCAAGCGTATGCAGTCGATGCGCTCTCCCTTCCCTGGGCAGGCCTCATAGCATACACCTTTTCCCCCCTTCCCAATCCTCCACAAAGTGATCAGGAAGGCGAGGCTGGAAAGACCCAGGTTCATCCTCATAACCCTGTGGTGGCCGACCCGGTCCTGGTTTCCGGACCTCAAGTCCCTCACCCATGTTCCCCCCCCCCCCCTCCAGCTGAACCCTCGATGGGACTTGCTGAGGCAACCCTGCTCAGGTCACCCTCACTCCAACCCTCAGATGCTGCGCCTACACGCTTGGCTCCTGTGCCAGCCCAGTTGCGTACATCTGCCCCTACCTCCCACTCAGACAGATCCCAGTCCGTCCTAGACATACTCGCGGGCGCGGGGCCTCGCAGGGACTGTGTGACTTAGCCTCGGCCTCGTGCAGGGCCAGCAGCATCTACAACTACCGATGGGAGAGATGGGTCACCTGGTACTCAGACAACTCTCTGTTTCCCTTGACCACCCGTCCAATATCCAGATAGGCAATTTTCTATCCCACCTATCTTCCTCTCTTAAGCTCTCTGCTAGCTCCATTCGGGCTACAGGTCTGCTATCTGCACCACCATTCGCCAGCTCGGCAGCCCTTCTTTTGAGAATGACTTCCTTCACAGAGAGGTATCTACGGGGGTGGCAATAAGTTTCCCCAAAAAATTTAATGTGGCAAAAAAGAAAAATAGTATGATTTTTCTGCGTTCAGGTTGATGAAAAATTATTTTCAAACTTTCTACATCATCGCGATCCCGTGATGTCATCTGCTAAAGAACGAACCAGGGGAGATAATTTGTAACTTCCACAATTTTTAAATTCTATGCATGCGTGAAAAAGGTCTTGCGCTTCCAGCTTGTTCAGTTCATTGTGAACAGAGCTTGAAAATGCCTGGGGGGAAATGTGCTTTCAAACGTCTGTGGTTGGATAAACCCGAGTTTTCTGACTGGGCGAGAGAAGACAAAGCAAACAAACATGCCTGCTACTGCACAGTCTGCAAAAAAAAGTTTGGATGTGCGAGCATTGGGCAAGAGTGCCCTGGCTAGCCACAGCAAAGGAAAAAAGCACATGGCTCAACTGGTGGCGAGATCTTCAGCAGCGATACCCATCTCGTACTTTCTTACTAACAAGATGGCAGCAGCAGTGTTGAACACGAATGTTGTGTCGTCATTAAATCCTGATCATGATGTGTCCCGTGCGCGAATCCAGTACCAGTTCTTCAGCCACAGTGGACTCGTTTTGCTCAAAGACAGATGTGCCTGTAAACGCGCACCAAAACTAGCTTCAGCTCGTGAACAGAATTCTCAGATTTTTCAAACAGTGTTTCCAGATACTCAAATCGCCAAAGGATTTCAGTGTGGTGAGGGAAAATCAAGATATTTGACGACATTCGGCATTGCACCTCACTTTCATTCATTGCTGAAAAAAAGAACACAAGAAGAATCAAACTACGTGCTGTTGTTTGATGAAAGTCTAAACAAAGAACTGAAGCTTAAACAGCCTGATAGACATGTACGCATTTGGACTGATGGTATGGTGAGAAGTGAATACCTGACTTCAGAATTTCTGGGCCCATGCTTATGCCAGCAACATTTATGAATTGTTGGAACCCATCATCACTGAGCTGGGACACAGAAAACTGCTACAGATATCAATAGATGGACCAAATGTCAACTGGAAGGTAAGATTGTGCATTCAGTTTTGAAAGGAGACTTACGGACCTGTAAATAAATATCACACACACACACACACACACACACACACACACTCACACACAAACCTAGTATAAGCACCACTCTTAGGCCCTTCACTCCCATTCTCATATTTTCACTTCTACCTCAAAGTCCCACATGGGGATTTTCCCAGAATAAAGAAGCCAGCACAGACAACCTATCACAGATAGGCCTAATGGCCCGTCGCCATATGGACTATATTAGGAGTCAAGGGGGTGTACTTGATGTCTGCATCACCAAAGAACTTCTGCTGTCAGCTTCCTCTGGTAGGATGAAATATCATCAGTACCTAGAGGAGGAGAAGAAAGAAAAAGAAGCATACAAAGCTAGAGAAAAGCGAACATGTGTGGAGGATTCTGTGAGTGAACTGAAAGCCAAAAAGAGGCGCGCTTTGAAGAAGTTCATTTTTGGGGAAATGAGGCGGACATGTTAGCAGAAGCTGCAGAACTCATAAAGGACAACTGCGCTTCATAACTCTCGGTCAAACGCTATCTGCAAAAAGGCGAAGGGCGAAACAAAAAAGCCAGTATTTGGACATGGAAGAGGAAATTTCAGAAAAAATGGACTGTCAGAAAGATGGTCTGTGAGTTTTTATTTCCTTCTTGCATGCTCTCTCTTTTTTTTCTCTAGCAGCAGTTTGAAGACTATTTTTGTGTTTTTTTTTCTTTAGTGTACAGTGAGTTTCCAGACTTCATCAGTAAGCATTTGTGTGCACTCGGTTTCTTGACTTCATGAGTGAGCATTTTGCTGGGACATTCAGCTTGCAATGATTTTCCAGACCTTGGTAGTGAGCAATTTGCTGTGAGTGTGAGTAGTGACTTTCCAGACTTTTAACAGGTCTTTTATGTAAAATAACTTTCCAGGTAGTACTAATAGTACTTCTGCTTTCTGCTGTGTTAAGTAACAGCTGATCAAGTCGGCCTAGAGCATAAAACAGGTAACAGGCATATCCATATATGCATGTGTTGACATCTTGAATTTTGACAAAATCGCCTTGAAAACTTGAATTTTGTTCTTGGGAGTCTGTAGGAACCCTGCATGCCCTCAGCGGGGACCCCAGAGACATCGCCTTCCATAGGGACGGCTCTGTCTCTCTGAAGTTTCTTCCAGAGTTCTTAGCTAAGAGTCAGGAACTGGGCACTGCCCTCTCCCTCTCTCATCATCCGCTCACAGATGTCTTAGGAAGAGGGGAGAGTGGGGGAGTCATGGACCTGTGCCTTTCCAGGTGTCCCAGATACTACTGGGAACGCTCGCGCCCCAGCCGCTCCTCCCAGAGAGTCTCCTCATATCTATCAACCCCAATAAGAAGAAAGACATCTTGGGTGGCACTATCTCTAGGTGGCTTTCCAGGACGGTGAGATCTGCCGAGGGGCCCATGAGGTCAGAGCGCTGGCCACTTCCGCAGCGTTCCAGCACTCTGTCCCCTTGCGCCATCTCTGGAGGCAGCCTACTGGCGTTCGGGAAAACCTCTTTATAAACTTTTATTTAAGGGATATCCGCATGACCAGGGCTGATGGTTCTAAAGGGATCTCCTTTGTGGCGGCCAGTGCAGCCATATCGCCGATTTGGTTAACCCCAAGAACCACTAGGGTGCTCGGCCCTCCTCCGATTCCTTTAAATTCTGCTATGGCCTGACATGGTATAGTATATGACGCAAAAATAATGAGTTTGTATTATACTCCCTGTTTGGCTAATGTACTTACCATGTCAGACTCTAATGCCTGCCCTGCCCTGCCTTCGCTTCTAGCGCCAAGGTTTCAGGGTTACCTTGTGCACAAGCCTGGCTGAATGAGGTACAGGAAGCAGACACCGGCTTCTTCCGTTGGCGGAAGTAGGGTGGGCGTCACATGACTGTCTTATGACTGCATTTGCCACAAAAAATTTCGATCTGGCAGAGCTGACTAACTGCCATTGAATGCTATTGAATGCTGTGGTCTGACATGGTAAGTATACCAGCCAAACAGGGAGTATAATAAAAACTCCCCATACTGTTGACACGTGTGCGTGTTGACATGTGTGTTCTGGACATTGAGAGATGCTCAGTGAACACTGTTGACACGTGTGTGCGTTGACGTGTGTGTACTGGACATGGAGAGATGGTCAGTGAACACAGTTGACGTGTGTGTACTGGACATGGAGAGTTGGTCAGTGAACGCTGTTGACGTATGTGTGTGTTGACATGTGTACTGGACATGGAGAGATGTTCAGTGAACACTGTTGACTGTTGACGTGTGTGTATTGACATGTATGTGCTGGACATGGAGAGATGGTCAGTAAACACTGTTGACTGTTGATACTTGTGTGTGTTGACGTGTGTGTACTGGACATGGAGAGATGGTCAGTGAATTCTGGTCGACATGTGTGTACTGGACATGGAGAGATGGTTAGTGAACACCGTTGACTGTTGACATGTGTGTGTATTGATGTGTGTGCACTAGACATGGAGATAGTCAGTTAACACTGTTGACTGTTGACATGTGTGAGTGTTGACATTGTCATTGTGGGTGAACATTGTTGACATGTGTGTACTCGACATGGAGAGATGGTCAGTGAACACTGTTGACACGTGTGTGTATTGATGTGTGTTGACATTGTGTACTGGACATGGAGAGATGGTCAGTGAACACTGTTGACACACGTGTGTGTGGACATTTGTGTACCAGACATGGAAAGATGGTCAGTGAACACTGTTGACGTGTGTACTGGACATGGAGAGATGGTCAGCGAACACGTTGACATTCTGTACTGGAGATGGAGAGATGGTCAGTGAACACTGTTGACTGTTGACACAGTGTGTGTTGATGTGTGTGTGTACTGGACATGGAGAGATGGTCAGTGAACACTGTTGACATATGCAGGGGTGCTAATTTTCCGGTGTGAGCTGGAATTCATTTTCCGATTTCGTTCAAAATATATTTTCCGGTTTTGAAATAATTTCGGGAGAATGTTTCCGGTTTCTGATTTCGTTCAAAGTATATTTTGCGGTAGAAATAATTTCGGAGAATTTCACAGGTTTTCAACATTGTTTCCGAAGAAACATTGCATCGGCAGTGAAGAGAAGTGGTCTGCTTCGTGAGTCTCGAAAGAGACGTACATTGTTCCCTGAGAGTAACATCCCTTGTTATCAAGCGGCATGGTCGAAATCGCCATTTTAAGGTCAAAGGAAGTGAAAAATGAAAGAACTGACTTTGGACAGTGACGTTTCTTTCCTTGAAAAAGGTGTTTAAAAAACAGATGGAGGTGAGTGTGGCTGCCGGAAAAAAAACAACGCTGGTGTGTACTCCGAAAGTTGGTGCAGGAAGATTGACTCGCCCGGTGTTTGCTTTTGTGTTCCCTGCAACCGGACGGTAACTTACGGTTCTAGTGGGAAAAAAGCCTTGTTGGCTCATGCAAATGATACTGAGAGCACAAGCGCATTCTAGGCATGTTGCAACAGACTGCTAAGCTTGATGGGGCCGCTAAAACTACTGTGACCTGAGATGGAATTGGTGATCGAACTGCCGAGTTGAAAACTGTTGGGGTGCGTTCATAGCTGAAAATTGTTTGCCATTTTCATTTGCATCAGATTTCGTTGAACTGGGAAAGTGGTTGAAGTTATCCTTTGACAGTTAAAAGGGACAATTTTTGCTGATAACTTTCAGCAAGATCAGCATGCATCAGATCTGTATCCAGAAGATGGTCCCTCACTTGCACCCGTATGCATTTATGGAGGCGGTAACTGTCTCACAAGAACAACCTCAGTATTAACCTGTGGCAGTGAAGAATTGCACTTGGAAATGGGTGCCAGAATTGTTATGGAACTGGCACTGAATGAAGATCACTATCTATCCAAATCTAAACTGTCTTCAGACATTCCTGAAGTCACGAAGGTGTATGCTCAATACTCTGACGTTTATAACATGGATGATCTGACCACTGAAGAAATTAAGCGTGTTTTTCAAGAGGAAGTAAAGGCTGCAACTGTGATGAACTCGTACTTGGGCATTTGGCAAGTGCATGCTGTTGCCAGTGTCCTCCAGACTGTGGTCTTCTCCATATACCCTACATTTGGGGGTAACAACGTCCGCTGCCACCTTCATCAACCGCTTCTTCGGAGAAAACTTGCTTTGCCTTCTCAGGAAACAGATGTACCAGCAGCAAGAGTCGGTATAATGTGGTCACAGATGAATGGGAAGGACCTTCCTGATGTTGTGTGGCGACCGAACCACTTCGTTGCCTGTCTCCCAACAAGAAAATCTGACAAAGTTGCCAAGCTTAAAAGGCCAGCCAAAAATGACATAGGTGCCTTTTTCTCAAAAATATCCAAAACAGATTTGGAATCATGTTTTGCTGTTAGATGGATGGGATGCAGATGCCAAGTGGCATTCATGTCTTGCCTTGTAGGCTACATCAGTATATTAATTTTTTGCTCAGGAGCGATTCTTCTTCTGCAATTTTGACTTTGTAAGGGTCATCTCCACAAGATGAAATAATCAATATTTCTTTCTTTGTATGTTTTTTTTTTTTTTTTTTTTTTTTTTTTTTAGGCATCAGTTGTCGGATCAATGGAGCACCTAAGGCGGTGATTTCTTCCCCCCCCCCCCCCCCCCCCCCTCCCCTAAGGCCGAAATCACCCTCTTCATTTTTTGGTGCTTCAGACTGTCCTCTTCATCTGCCAAAAAAAAACAAAAAGCGGAAAAAAAAACAAAAACAGTTTCCACTACTATCTTTTTTCCCTTTTTTTTTTCCTTTTCTTATCATCCCTTACACACCATGCATTGTCTGTATGTTTTCCCATAAATGGACACATTTTGCTGAGTTTAGTGTTTTGGCGCTTGATACAAAGTGTCTGTTTGTTAGTGTTCTAATGTGTGGTGTACTGACACTCTCACTCGAATAATGTGCTGCTTATATAAATAGAACAACATAAATGAAACAAAAAAACTTCTTCATTTTCTTTTTTCACAGTTTTTACAGGAGAGAGAGAGAGAGAGAGAGAGAGAGGACAGACAGACAAATAGACAGAAAGGCAGACAGAGGTGGGCATCGTAGATATGTATGTAAAATGTGTTAAAACCCCGGCTCACCACTTAGCTTTTCTCCGG
>JADBJO010002974.1:92622-102622 GCA_016801955.1 Conus betulinus
TTTAGCAATTAATATAATGTGATTTATTTTTGAACGGGTATATCTACTCATCTGGTCTGACTGAACACCAAACAGAACGTCAGTCAAAGAGAGTTTCATCAACATGCCAACTTCATATGAGATAAGCGTTTCCACACTCTTCCAAAGCTTATTTATAGGAGGGCAATAGAAAAAAAAGTGTTCAATAAAATCAATTTCGTTCGGACAGTTGTCGCATTTACTTGTTTCTGTTACCTTCATTTTGTGTAAAAGTATATTTGTAGGATATATATTATGGATGATTTTCCATTGAAGTTCTCGTAGTCTGACTTCCTTTGAAGCTAACCTTGGTGAAATCCAAATACTTTCATCTATTTCAAAGTTCAATTTTCTGTGCCAAAAGTCCTTGCACCGTGGTGTACATTTGTTTGTTTCCTTTTGTCAAGTATTGTTTTATATGTTTTGGGTTTGGTATTAAATAAGACCGCATCACATTCAACAGAACCAATGTCATTCCCAGAGTTTCTGTTGCTCTCTATCCATTGCAACCAGGTTGCTGGCAAAGCATTTTTTAACGCGTTGTATTCGAAGATTGTCTCACCACTTTTGTACCCTAGAATAGTCTCTATTTCTTCAACATGGAGCAGCCTGCCTTCGGTTGCGTGCACTACATCTCTTACCTGCTCTAATCCTTTTCTTTCCATCTTTTGAAATATAATGTTTTATCTTTATACTTTATCAAATTATTGAAAAATAATGGTTGGGACAGAAAGTTACAGCAAGATATTTCTTTTAACGTGATCTCTTTTCTGTTGTCCAAGTACATGGTCAGCACGTTTTTTCCAGAATTCGTTATCTATGTTCTCTATCTGCCGTACATGCTTTGCCCTACTATTAATTTGAAATATGCCATTATGGTTTAATATTTTATTCAAGTGCCACTTGGGAATTTTAGACCAGTTTTCTTCTGTTGAGGCGAATAATTTTCCCGCCCATTGTAAATAAATGAGCGTTTGAAGTTCTTTTATATTTAACATGTTTACACCACCCACCATATTTATATCCAGACTCCATTATTTGTCTTTTTACTTTTTCAAATGCTCTTCGGTTGCTGTGTTTTCTTTGCAAAAATGAATTTGTATAAATTGTGTTTATTCTATTCAATATATTTTCGGGAATACCAATAGCTTGCATAACGAACACAAGCTGGCTCACTATAAAAGTCTTTATCACTACAATTTTACCTTGAATGCTGAGGTCTCTTCTGCTCCAGTCCTTTATTAGTTTTTGTATATATTCAATTCTCCCTCCCTTTCCAATTCTCTTCGATGTTTTTTGCCATGGTGTCGTTTCGAAAATATATTCCTAGAATTTTAATTCCATCGACCAACATAATTGGAAGATTCTGTTCATAAGGTTGTCGGCCCATTCTTAAAGCCTTAGTTTTGTTCATGTTAAGTTTTAGTCCTGAAAAAGTTTCAAATGATTTTAGAATATCAAAGGATAGCAACATGTCTTGTTTTGTATTCAAAAATAATGTTGTGTCGTCTGCCAGTTGTTTTATTTTTATAACCTGGCTTCGTTCGTAGTCATTATTTGGCACCCTAATGCCAGTTATGTTACTGTTCTTACTTTAATAGCCAGTATTTCTACTGCTAATACAAAGGCTAAAGGTGAAAATGGACAGCCTTGCCTGATACCACATTCGACATCAAATGGTTCAGATAACCATCCACCATGGTTGACACTGCTTTGGCTCCTGTTGGTCAAAACCTGTATCCATTTCTGGAAATCCGTTCCAAAACCAAACATTTTAAATACATGCAAAAGATACGTTTTTGAAATGGAGTCAAATGCTTTTGAGTAGTCCAAGGCCAGTAAGTACCCAGCTTTACCAGTTTTATTCAGATAATTAATCACATCATCAATGGTTCGTAAAACGGTTGCTATATTTCTTCCTTTTATGTATCCTACTTGATCCTCATTTATTAATTTATGTATTATTTTGCTTAATCTTTGTGCCAGAACTTTTGCCAAGATTTTGTAGTCTGTATTTGTCAAGGTTATTGGTCTCCAGTTACTAAGTTTATCTCTTTCTAAATCTTTCCCCTTATGTATCAGAGTTATAATGCCTTGTCTTTGAGTAAATGAGAGTTTACCTTTATCAAATGATTCAATGAAGGAATTTAGTCACAGTACTACCAATCCTGCCCCAAAAGAATTTTAAAAAATTCTACTGTCAGACCATCGCTTCCTGGAGCCGAACCATTTTTTCAAATTTTTAAGAGCAGAGGATGTTTCACTAAGTGTAACCATGCCTTCGCATACTGTGGCTTCATTTTCATTTAAACGTTTTAGTGGTTCATTTTCCATGAACGTATCAGCTGCGCGTTTTACATCATCCACTTCAGTCAACTGACTGTACAACTTTTTATATAAAAAGAGGCTTGTTCACGTAGAATTTCTTTTTGATCTGTGAGAATTTCCCCCGATTCTTTGCACAGTCTTGTAATAATCTTATTTTTACTTCGCGCGCCTTTTCCAGGCTGCAAAAGTATTTAGAATTCTTTCTCTCTTCCTCGATCCATCTGATTCTTGCTCGAACCTGAGCGCCTTTAGTTTTATGAATTTGCATTATTTCTAGTTTTTTGTTTGGTTTTCATATAATCCTCGAGAATGATTTCATTATCGGGATTATCTACAAGTTGCTTCTCTAAATCTTTCAAGTGGGTTCCAAGTTTCAATGATTCGTTTTTTTCTGACATGATAATTTTTTTCCAAATTCAATACAAAAATTCCGTATTTCCACTTTGCACAACTCCCACTTCTCTTCGTGTTCATGTCCCTGTTTTCTAAAAAAAATGAGTCTAAAGTCTCATTCATTTTTTGCACAAAAATATTGTTTTTTAAGTGACTATTATTAAACCTCCAATACCCCGGACCTCGTACAAAAGTATTCTCATTAGATCCAGAACGACAGCTTTATGGTCAGAGTTAGGAACTGCAAAGTGTTCACAAGAAGTACAAAAACTCAAAACATTCTCAGAGACAAAGCAATAGTCTAGCCGACGTGCAATGTATGGATTTGACCGCATCCAAGTTGCCTCTTTTTCATTTGGATGATACAGTCTCCATGCATCAGTTAATTCTAACGTATCTATTGTCAGTTTAAAGGCGTCAGTTTCAGATTTGTTGTGTGGATTTCCTGATACTATGTCCAAGTCACTGCTGAGTGAACAATTGAAATCACCAAAAATCAATAGATCATCATCAACAGGAATGAAAGTTTCAATTAGATTTTGAAAGTATGCTATTTTTTCTTTTGTATTTGTGGGTGCATACACATTTGCTATTGACAAATTGTATACCTCATTCACAACAGAGACAAGCAAGATACCGTTTTGTACCAGTATTGGCTTTACCTCACCCTTAAAATTTTTAGACACCAAAATAACTTCCCCCTTACTCCTATTAGTACCTGGATTACAGAAAATGTTCCCGCCCCACTGCCTTTCCCATGCTTCTACATCTGTATCCGTTACATGAGCCTCCTGTATACATATTATATCAAAGTGATGTTTTCTAAAGTAAGAGAGAAAAGATTTCCTTTTCATTACATTTTTTAGACCTCTGACATTTAGAGACACTATACGCAGTTTCTCCATTGAAACAGAATTTGGTGCGTTTTTTTTTTTTTTTTTTTTTTTTTCACCTTTAGTATTTCAGTTACTCTAAATAGCTATGCAAAAATCACAGTCCAAAATCGCAATCCGTAATCATTATCAGGGTCGTTTACCGTCAAATCCAAGTGATTGTGACACAGTCGCTACTGCCACTGCGCCGCTGTTACCGTACGGGAGCCGGTGTCATCCTAAACAGGATCCGCCGGGTCGTCGGACTCCTCGCCTCGTCGTCGCTGCTTCCCCGCTCCCTGCTCTGGACTGGTGTGCTGTCCGGACAGGCGCCGTTTGGTGGGGGTGCTCGACCTGTGACGGGGGGAGCGGTCAAGGGTAGACCAGTGTTGCCTGACGCGTGAGGGGGCGGCTTCTGTCGTTCCTGCCAACAGACTTAGTGCTGGGTTCTGTTACCTTACTGTCATGTTTGGCCTCGTTTGTTTGTTTTCTTGGTTTGGGCAGTGGTTGTGTATCTCCCGCTTGTTTATCTGCGAGATCACACACTGCATCCCCTCGTTTGTGTCCCGGTTTGCCGCACTGTTTACACACAACCTCACCAGAACATTGAGACGCATGGTGGGTTAGGTTTGAGACATCGGGAACACACAACACAGTTTTCTCTGCCTGTTTTTGTTCTTTGTGAAAAAGCTTTGCAGAGAATATATTGATTTTAATAAATTTATCGAGAGGAGTGGGAGGGACTGTAATGAAAAAAAACGTCGACCCGTTAAGAAACGAGTCAACTTGTGGTCCGCATCCCTTGCTCTCTCCATTTTTATCGCAGATCTTAATTCACAACCAAGTTTTGTGAGGGAATGTTCAATTTCGATTCTGCAACTGATATTGGAATATTGTCGATCCATAGTTTTGTTGTAGGTTTCTCCTCACCTGTCTCGCTGCGGAGAATGAAAGGGTTAGTGTTGAAACCTGAAGAATAACTCCTCTCAATCCAATCCCCTTCCCCTTCACCAGGATGTCCGTGCGTGCCTCCTTCGTGGCCGGATAAATGCGCCAAAGGCCGCGTATGTTCTGGGCGCCGAGAATGGAACCTTGACCAGCAGCACGTTCGCCCGCCAAACATATTTCCAGAACGGACGGACGGTTCTCGTAGTCGGGAATGTCTTTAGATTTTAAAAACACCGGATTAACCGTTGAAAAATTTTCCATTTATTGTTCCAGTAGACAGTAGACGGAAGGGAACTCGAAATCGAAATCGAAGCGAAAACGCAATACCTGAAAAAACAACTGCGTTTGCGAGCGACCGAGTTCACAAATTCGGCTTGAACAGAGAGCGTGCGATCCGCGTCCTCACTCGACGAAAGTCGCTCACCGAATCCGGATGAGTAGAGTTACTGTAAAGACTTGTGTCAGAGGCAAACGTTTGAAAATGGTCAATAAAAATGGCATGGTACTTTGCACAACTCTGTTTAAGGTTGCGGTTTGATGGGAGGATAGAATTATTGAAGGAATGTTTTCCTTTTGCGGGGCAGTAGGGAACTAAAACAAACACGAGCCATCGGAAATGTTTTGCGAAGTAGTTTAATGAGATCGCTCCACATTTCGGTAGACACAGGACCTGAGGGGCATGAGTTTAAACCCACATGAATGATAATGCCGTTCAGGTGTGGGGTCACAGGTGTTGAAAGAAGCCAGGTTTGGAGGTCTTTGATAGACATGCCAGGGATACAGATTTTAAAAACACGTTCTTGTCGAGGGGCTAGTCTTTTTGGATTAATGTAACGTATTGTGGAATCGCCAATGAATAAGACTGTTGTTTTGTCAGGGATAGTCATTTGTGACAGCGTCTCTAAAGGGGTGGGTTTAGGATAAGAATTTGTTTCATTTGAAGAACTGGAATTCTTTGAGATCGATTTCGAACCTGTTTTCTGGTTTATTGTCAGCGTCAGATAGAACTGAAAATGCGTTGGACGTCTGAATGGAAAAAAAATGAAGATTGTCTTTAAAACTGTCGGGCGACTCAGAGGGAAAGTCGGGAATTTCTTGGTTGACACTGGGTGGAACCGTGATACAGTCATTGGTTTGGGAAAGGGTTTCTGTCACCGTCGTACATTCTTTACTCTCTGTCACAGACACACTGTCTAATAGATGAACAGATGTGGGATCCGTCTGCGTGAATACGTGTGCTGACTCTTTATATCTTGGACTTGGACATTCAGTCTGCGTGCAGACTGTCATACGCTGAGGTTGGATTGGTTTAATTTTTTTCAGCTCTGATTGTAAAGATCCTAACTGTGTTTTGATAGAATGGTTCTCTTTGTGTAGTTGGTTGTTTGCTGATTGTAAGGTTGTTACAAGATTTGAAAGATCTTCAATTTTTGATACAATGACATTGAATTTATCTGAAACATTTACACGTAATTCATTTTTAGTGGCTGTTTTAACATCTTCAAAATAGGAAGTAATGTCAGTTTTCTGTCATGCATTGTGCAGTTGACATTGAGTAGACAAACTTGCTCTAAAGAAGTCACCCTTCTTTTCAACTCAGGAAAGGGACATGAAGGAGATGTCACTTTATTCTTGTAAAAGAGAGAGAGAGAGAGAGAGAGAGAGAGAGAGAGAGGAGAGAGAGAGAGAGAGAGAGAGAGAGAGAGTGTGTGTGTGTGTGTGTGTGTGTGTGTGTGTGTGTGTGTGTGTGTGTGTGTGTGTGTGTGTGTGTGTGTGTGTGCTCCCGTGCGTGTTTGCGTGCGTGCATGCGGGGAGTGCGCGCGCGCGTTTGTGTATGTGTGTTGTTGTTGTTGTTGTTGTTGTTGTTGTTTTGCATTAAAAAAAAAAGGAAACGACAAATAGCAACAGCAAAGACAAAGAGATTGGCAACATGGGAGACAATAACAGTTGTATGCTAAAGCCAAGTTGTTTCCCTTGAAATGGATAAGAACAGAGAAATCAACAGCAGCGAAATGCAGAAAGGGGAAGGAATAAGAGGTAGATGAACTCATGCTCGTAAGCAACGCATGCACTCACTCACGTGCACACACACACACACACACACACACACACACACACACACACACACACACACACACAAAACCTTTAAACTGTAGGATCGCCCCCCACCCCCCCTCCCCCCGCCTGCAGTATGCTTTGGGCGCAGATGGCGAGAATGGAACCACACAGGCCAGTGTCATCCACTGAATTGAAGAGCTTTTGTGTGTTGTTGTTGTTGTTGTTGTTGTTGTTGTTGTTGTTGTTGTTTTGAAAACGTTGCTCCATGTTTCTAACGCTGCAGGTGTCTGTATCTCTCCGGCCTGGTTATATCAGGATATGTCATGTGAGTAGGAGTAGAGTAGAGAACAGCTGTCTTGTTGATGCCAGGATATGTCATGTGAGTAAGAGTTGAGAACAAGTGTCTTGTGTAGACTCTGACCGGAAGTGATTCCCATGGCATCATCGTCATCTTCACTGGTGGTCATATATATATATATATATATATATATATATATATATATATATATATATATATACATACATATATACTGGAGTAAAATAAAAAACACAGAAGTAAACAGTTTCATTTTAAATTGTATATTCTCCAATAAAATTTTCGCTTAAAAAGCTTCTTCAGTAATGGCATATATATATATATATATATATATATATATATATATATATATATATATATATATATATATATATATATATATATAAAACAAAAGTTTAAAACATGTGGCCAATGCTGTCCAGCTATTACAGCAATCTCAGGTTTGATTTCCTCTCCCCGCTTGCTGTGAAGGTCTCTTTCCATCGGCAACATGATGGAGATGCAGTTGTATGGACAGGTGTCGGTGTGAAGGTCTCTACCATCGGCAACATGATGGAAATGCAGTTGTATGGACCGGTGTTGGTGTGAAGGTCTCTTCCATCGGCAACATGATGGAGATGCAGTTGTATGGACCGGTGTTGGTGTGAAGGTCTCTGCCATCGGCAACATGATGGAGATGCAGTTGTATGGACAGGTGTCAGTGTGGAGAACTCTTCCATCGGCAACATGATGGAGATGCAGTTGTATGGACAGGTGTCAGTGTGGAGAACTCTTCCATCGGCAACTTGATGGAGATGCAGTTGTATGGACGGGGGTGGCGTCCTCTAGAGGGGCCACTCACCTGTGTTGCCTGTACTAAACAACTAAGCAGTTAGCATCATTAGTACTTAGCGTCAGCGCGCGCGCTCGCGGACACACACACACACACACACACACACACACACACACACACACACACACACACACACAGAGAGAGAGAGAGAGAGAGAGAGAGAGAGAGAGAGAGAGAGAGAGAGGAGAGAGAGAGAGAGAGAGAGAGACAGACAGACAGACAGACAGACAGACAGACAGAGAGAGAGAGAGAGAAGAGAGAGAGAGAGAGAGAGAGAGAGAGAGAGAGAGAGAGAGAGAGAGACAGAGGTGGGTGGGAGTGTCCATAAGTGCTGGCACTGTGTATGCCTCACTCTCTGTTTGACCTGATGCCATGTGACATGCATTGCAGCCCCAGGGGAGAAGGACGCCCTGGTGGAGAGGGGAGTACCCATACGGGCTGCAGCCCCGTGCCCCACCGCTATCTGCTGACCCTCATGCTGTGTCTCGCTATCACCGTCTGCGTCGCTCTTCGCAGTACTTTCGCGCTCATCATGACCCACGTGACCGCCCTCAACCAATCAGAGTCCAGCAACCTGATCTTTTCTCATGTGTGATATTATCACGGCGTTCTGGCCGAGTTCTGTCGTGTTGTCTGTGGTTATCCGTTGATCAGTCAGTCTGGCTTCGTTGTATGTTGTCATGTGTGATATCCGTTGATCAGTCAGTCTGGCTTCGGTCTGTCTGTCGGATAATCCGTCTGTGTGTGTATCTGTCGTGTTTCTGTTGGTTTATCCGTTGATCAGTCAGTCTGTCGGATAATCCGTCTGTCTGTGTATCTGTCTTTCTGTCCTTCTGTCAGTCAGTCCGTCTGTCAGTCAGTTCATCTATCAGTGAGTCTGAGACTAGTGACGCAAGGGTGGGAGATAGAAAGGTAGGTAAGTTTTTCAGACTTAAACTATAATACTTTCAAAACCACGCATTCATTCAAAACTTTATCTTTGAAGTAGAGTTACAGGTGTAGCATCCACTCCATTTTCGAACCGCACACTTGTCCAATCTACAAAGCGATCCTGGGCACGTTCTTCGGTGACGCAAATACCAAACACGTACTATCCAAACAGACTAGAACGGCAACAAACATGCCCTCCCCCCCCCCCCCAACACACACACACACACACACACACACACACACACACACACACACACACACACACACACACACACACACACACACACACACACACACACACACACACACACACACACACACAAACACACACACATACACACACAGATTCAAAAGATTTAATCCTGTGACCCCTTTTGGGGCATGGAGGACTTGAAACAAAATAAACAAATGTAAATGAAACACATCAAACATCAAAAAATTTGCCCGATAATTAACACACTGGATATAATGTTACACGATTTTACTAAGTTTTAAAAACTTCCCTAAGTTTAGCAACACTATTTTATTACCACAGAACAAACGACAATAGTTAAGTACGGACTTTATACATGTAAATTTTTTTGGTATAAACTTATTTCTAATATCATCAGATTTGGTGCATTTCATTACAAATGATATTCGTCGCCAAGGTCATTCTGGTCACAGTCCCGACAAAATCGTTCATCATGAGGTATTCCAAATCGTCTGCCAGTTTCGATCATGAGTTTATGATTACCACAGCAGAACCGAATTAGAGGGTATATGTAAACATCAGGCAACATTTCAATATTTTGTTCACGGCAAAACTGTTTTAAAATTCCTATAAAATAAACACTTATTACTAGATTCTAAAGCATCGTTCCATGCAGGTATGTAAACATATTCTAATGAATTACGAACATTTCTACAAATACTGTGAACAGACAAAAACTTCTGTGTCACACACACACACACACACACACACACACACACACACACACACACACACACATACATTCTCTTTCACACACACACACACACACGCGCGCGCACACACACACACACACACACACACACACACACACACACACACGCACGCACGCACGCACGCACGCACGCACACACACACACACACACACACACACACACACACACACACACACACACACACGCACACACACACACAAGCCGACAAACAACGTTAAAGACAGCCAACAAACAACGTCACTATGAAACGGGTCAAGAATATGAGCAGAGAGTCATTGAAAAAGCTAAACGGGACCACTGGTCGTCCCTTTGTCTCACCGACGTCTCTGATCATCACGA
>JADBJO010002974.1:107622-120122 GCA_016801955.1 Conus betulinus
TGTTGTGTACAGGATGACAGGTATAGATGTTGTGTACAGGATGACAGATATGTACAGTATGACGGGTACAAATGTTGTGTATATTATGACAGGCACAAATGTTGTGTACAGGATGACATGTATAAATGTTGTGTACAGAATGGCAGATATGTTATGTACGGTATGACAGGTACAAATGTTGTGTACATGATGACAAGTTTAAGTGTTGTGTACAGGATGGCAGGTATAAATGTTGTGTACATGATGACAAGTATAACTGTTGTATACAGGATGACAGGTATAAATGTTGTGTACAGGATGACAGGTATAAATGTTGTGTACAGGATGACAGGTATAAATGTTGTGTACATGGTGATAGGTATGCACAGGGTGACAGAGATAAATGTTGTATAGAGGGTGACAGCTATAAATGTTATGAACAGGTTGATAGGTATCAATGTTGTGTTTAGAAAGACGCCTATAATTGTTGTGTGTAGAGCGCCAGGTATAATTGCGGTGAACAGGATGGCAGGTAAAACTGTTGTGTATAGAGCGCCAGGCGTAAATGCTGTGAACAGGATAGCAGGTATAGTTGTTGTGTATAGAGCGCCAGGCGTAAATGCTGTGAACAGGATAGCAGGTATAGTTGTTGTGTATAGAGCGCCAGGCGTAAATGCTGTGAACAGGATAGCAGGTATAGTTGTTGTGTATAGAGCGCAGGCGTAAATGCTGTGAACAGGATAGCAGGTATAGTTGTTGTGTATAGAGCGCCAGGCGTAAATGCTGTGAACAGGATAGCAGGTATAGTTGTTGTGTATAGAGCGCCAGGCGTAAATGCTGTGAACAGGATGGCAGGTATAGTGTTGTGTTCAGAGTGCCAGATATTAATACGATGAACAGGATGGCATGTGTCAGTGTTGTGTTCAGGATGGCAGGTATAAATGTTGGATTCACACAAACCAGATAGAAATGTGAACAGGATGCCAAATATAATTGTTGTGTATTGAGCGCCGGACATAAGTGCCCTGGAAGGGCTCATAGGTATCAGTGTTGAGTTTAGGATAGCAGGTATAATTGTTATGTATAGAGTGATGGGTATAAATAAATAAATAAATAAATATAAAATAAATATAGAAATGTTGTGTATAGGGTGGCAGGTATAATTATTGCTAACAGGGTGACATATAAAAATGTCATATACTGGGTGACAGGTATAAATGCTGTGAACAGGGTGACAGATTCTTCTTCCTCTTCCTTCACAGCGACCACAGTCATTTGAATGTTGTGCACAGAGTTATAGATATGAATGATCTGTTTAGATTGGCAGGTATAATTGTTGTGTACAGAGTGCCCAGACAAAAGTGCCATGAACAGGATGACAGGTAGATATGTCGTGTATACGGTGGCGAGTATCATTGTTGTGTACAGGCTGACAGTTTTTAAACGCTGTGAACAGGGTGACAGGTATACATGTTGTGTATAGGATGGCAGAGATATAACTGCTGTGTATAGGATGGCAGGTATAAATGTTGTGCACAGGCTGACAGCTTAACAGGGGTGACAGGTCTGTTGTGTACAGGGTGACAGCTCTGTTGTGTAAAGGGGGACAGGTCTGTTGTGTACATGCTGACTGTTCTGTGTTGTGTACATGCGGACAGGTCTGTGCTGTGTAAAGTGTGACAGGTCTGTTGTGTACAGGGTGACAGGGCTGTTGTGTACATGCTGACAGGTCTATGTTGTGTACAGGGTGACAGGTCTGTGTTGTGTACAGGGTGACAGGTCTGTGCTGTGTACAGTGTGACAGGTCTGTGTTGTGTACAGGGTGACAGGTCTGTGCTGTGTACAGTGTGACAGGTATGTGTTGTGTACAAGGTAACAAGTCTGTGTTGTTTACAGGGTGACAGGTCTGTGTTGTGTACAGGATGGCAGGTCTGTGTTGTGTACAGGATGGCAGGTCTGTGTTGTGCACAGGGGGTGACAGGTCTGTGTTGTGTACAGGGTGACAGGTCTGTGTTGTGTACAGGGTGACAAGTCTGTGTTGTGTACAGGGTGACAAGTCTGTGTTGTGTACAGGGTGACAGGTCTGTGTTGTGTACAGGGTCACAGGTCTGTGTTGTGTACAGAGTCACAGGTGTAACTGTCATGTGCAAAGTGACAGCTATGACTGCATTGTGCAGGATGACAAGTGTGGATGTGACAGGCGACAGGTAGGAATGGCTTTGTACAGCGTAACACGTATGGCGGTTGTGGACAGTTTTACAGGTGTGAAGGCTCTGTGCAGAATGACACTTAAGAATGTTTTGCAAAGGAAGACAGACGTAAACATGTATGTATAGAACCACTTGTAAGAATATCGTACACAGGGTGACAGAGAAGAAAGTCGTGTTTTGGCGCTCAGGTGTGAGTGTCGTGGGAAGTGTAACAGGTAGTGGGTTGTGTACAAGATGACAGCTTCGGGTGGTATGTACAGGATGACAGCTTCGGGTGGTATTACAGGATGACAGCTTCGAGTGGTATGTACAGGATGACAGCTTCGGGTGGTATGTACAGGATGACAGCTTCGGGTGGTATTACAGGATGACAGCTTCGGGTGGTATTACAGGATGACAGCTTCGGGTGGTATTAGGGTGGTATGTACAGGATGACAGCTTCGGGTGGTATGTACAGGATGACAGCTTCGGGTGGTATGTACAGGATGACAGCTTCGGGTGTATGTACAGGGTGACAGAATCGGGTGGTATGTACAGGATGACAGATTCGGGTAATATGTACAAGATGACAGATTCGGGTGGTATGTCGGGTGGCTGTTTAAATGATTACCGACCAGTTGCCCTCACATCTGTTGCAATGAAATGTCTTGAAAGAATTGTCCTCTGTTCTGTTTTAAAAGATACTACACAGTACCAAGACCCGTTTCAGTTCGCATACCAACAGAACAGATCAACAGATGATGCCACACTCACACTTCTCCATCATGCGTTTTTTCACACCTCGAAAAACCTGCCTCCTTTGTACGCATTCTCTTTATTGATTTCTCATCAGCATTCAACACCATACAACCACATCTGATGGCAAAGAAACTCATTAACATAAATGTGTGTAACAAGCTCATTCCTTGGATAATTGATTTTCTAACACAGAGGACACAGTCTGTTCGATATCAAAGTGTTGTTTCGTCTTCCAGAGTCATTTCAACTGGCGCGCCCCAGGGTACTGTTTTATCACCAGTGCTTTTTACTCTGTACACAAATGATTGTTCAGGAAGTGATTCAACTTTGTACATTAAATATTCAGATGATACAGCACTTGTGGATCTTTCCAACTATGATTCTGTTTACTTCAAGGAGGTTCAAAGATTTGTTGACTGGTGCGATCATAACTATCTTGATCTGAATGTAACAAAAACGAAAGAAATGTTGATTGATTTTAGAAAGAATCCAAAAGCTGTACCACCGCTTTTATCAAAGGGTGCTGAAGTAGAACGTGTTGAATCATACAAATATTTAGGAACTTTTATAGATAATAAACTGAATTTTAAATCCCATGTGAGTATGTCCACAAAAAAATGTCAAACCAGATTTATATTGTCTTCGCAAGCTGCGATCATTTCATGTGAATACTGACATTCTTCGGATTTTATTCATGCTTCTTGGAATCTGTTTTAACTTTCTCATTTATGTGTTGGTATGGTGGGTTGACTGTGAAGAGCAGAAATGTGCTTGAAAAGTGGTGAACGTGGGAGGAAAAAAAATCGTTGGTGAGACAAAAAAAGTCTGAGTGAGCTGTGTACAGTGCCGTGTTGTTTGTAAAGCGAAGAAGATTGCGTGTGACCAGACCCACGTTCTTGCAAATCAGTATGACCTTCTTCAGTCAGGACGAAGATATCGATCGGTTAAATGCAGAAGTGCCAGATTTTAAACAAAGTTTTATTCCCCTGTCCATTGATTTTATGAACCGAGGAGATGTTTAATTGAAATCCAAATTCCTTTATATGAATATATGTCATATGAGAGAAAATGGGTAATGTGACAAAATTATTGTTTATTTACTGTGAATGTGTGCGACCACAAATTAATTTCTTTACTTGACCTGACTTGACTTGACTTGACTTGTACAGCATGACAGATTCGGGTGTATGTACAGAGTGACAGATTAGGGTGGTATAGGATGACAGGTTCGGGTGGTATTACAGAATGACAGATTCGGGTGTTATGTACAGGATGACAGATTCAGGTGGTATGTACAGGATGACAGATTCAAGTGGTATGTACAGAATGACAGATTCGGGTGGTATGTACAGAATGACAGATTCGAGTGGCATGTATGGGATGACAGATTCGGGTGGTATATACAGATGACAGATTCGGGTGGTATGTACAGGATGACAGATTCGGGTGGCATGTACAGATGACAGATTCGGGTGGTATGTACAGATGACAGATTTGGGTGATGTGTACAGGATGACAGATTCGGGTGGTATAGGATGACATTTTCAGGTGTTATGTACAGGATGACAGATTCGGGTGGTATGTACAGGGTGACAGATTCGGGTGGTATGTACAGAATGATGGGTACTAACGCTATGTACAGGGTGGCAGGGGTGGGACTCCTGATGACCAGTGTTATCTCCCTGTTCTACCCCTTGGTTATCCTGCACAGCGTCCCCGTCACCTTCCTCTTCCGGATCCTGCAGGGAGCCTTCGATGTGAGACCCCTCTGTGGTGTGGCTGTGGCTGTAGGATGGAAGATGTCTGTGTGTTTCTGTGTGACGTCATACCCCTGTGTGGTGTCTGTGGGATGATGTCATATCCCCTGTGTCATGCAGTTGTGTCTGTGTCTGTAGGATGACGTCATACCCCTGTGTGATGTGGTTGTGTCTGTGTCTGTAGGATGACGTCATACCCCTGTATGATGTGGTTGTGTCTGTGTCTGTAGGATGACGTCATACCCCTGCATGATGTGGTTGTGTCTGTATCTGTAGGATGACGTCATACCCCTGTGTCATGTGTGTTGTGTCTGTGTCTGTAGGATGACGTCATACCGCCTGTGTCCTGTGGTTGTGTCTGTGTCTGTAGGACGACGTCATACCACCTGTGTCATGTAGTTGTGTCTATAGGATAACCTCAACCCCCTGTGTGATGTGGTTGTATCTTTAGGATGGACGATGTCTGTGTTTCTAAGTAACGTCACACCCCTGTGTGGTGTGATTGTGTCCTATAGCATGGACGATGTCTGTTTACTTCTGTATTTCTGTGTGATGTCATACCACCTGTGGTGCTTGGTACTGTAAGGTGACGTAAATCCCCGTTTGCTTTCTTTTACTGATGTTTTCTAGCTGTGTGAGATAGTTGCTGTCTCGGTCATTTCTAGTGCTGGTTTTATACTTGTTGTATGTTATTTCTAGTGCTGGGTGTGTGTGTGTGTGTGTGTGTGTGTGTGTGTGTGTGTGTGTGTGTGTGTGTGTGTGTGTGTGTGTGTGTGTTGCTATCTACAGTATTTACTCCAGGTCTTCACACTTTTGTTCAGCCCAGCTTTGGTTTGAAATCTTCATCCCATGACAGACCCACCTGTTCATAGGCTGCCAACAAGGCGATGCATTCCTGCTATAGATCCACCTGTTCATAGGCTGCCAACAAGGCCATGTATTCCTGCTATAGATCCACCTGTTCATAGGCTGCCAACAAGGCGATGCATTCCTGCTATAGATCCACCTGTTCATAGGCTGCCAACAAGGCCATGTATTCCTGCTATAGATCCACCTGTTCATAGGCTGCCAACAAGGCGCTCTATTCCTGCTATAGATCCACCTGTTCATAGGCTGCCAACAAGGCGATGCATTCCTGCTATAGATCCACCTGTTCATAGGCTGCTAACAAGGCCATGTATTCCTGCTATAGATCCACCTGTTTATAGGCTGCCAACAAGGCGCTGTATTCCTGCTATAGATCCACCTGTTCATAGGCTGCTAACAAGGCCATGTATTCCTGCTATAGATCCACCTGTTCATAGGCTGCCAACAAGGCGCTGTATTCCTGCTATAGATCCACCTGTTTATAGGCTGCCAACAAGGCGCTGTATTCCTGCTATAGATCCACCTGTTCATAGGCTGCCAACAAGGCGCTGTATTCCTGCTATAGATCCACCTGTTCATAGACTGCCAACAAGGCGCTCTATTCCTGCTACAGATCCACTTGTTCATAGGCTGCCAAACAAGGCGCTGTATTCCTGCTATAGATCCACTTCTTCATTTGCTGCCAACAAGGCGCTGTATTCCTGCTATAGATCCACTTGTTCATAGACTGCATCAACCCTTGGCTTGCCACGTGACATCAGGCGTCACAGTCTGACCGCCAGTGTGGATTTGAGGTAGATGGCATTGGCAGCGGGCTGGGACCCCAAACTATCGCCTGCAAACAAACACGTCACACTTGACATGTCTCATGGCAATGTGTGCCCTACAGCACATTCTTCACATTTCTTAGCCAGGTGTGTCGCCCTGGCCGAGAGACGGGTCCATCACTTTGGACCAGAGTCAGAGGAGCAGTCTTAAGAGTGGAAATGCTTGGACTCCACGTTGCCGAAAAAGACCCAGGTTGTCCGGTCAGCTGGTAAAGTGATGGCTCACGTCTCCTGGGATGCTGAAGGAATCCTGCGGCTGGACTTTGTTAAACAGTGCCACTCTTTACTCGGGAACATCAAGCACTTTGCTGGGACAAAGCATCAAGCACTTTGCTGAGACAAAATATCAAGCACTTTGATGAGACAAAATATCAAGCACTTTGCTGAGACAAATGGCACAAGTTTGTCGCAAACCAAGGTGGAGGGGTGGGGAGTAGGATGGGGATGGGGATGGGGGGGGGGGGGGGGGGGCACTGAGCAAAGTAAGTTGTGTCACCAAAATGCACGGGCTCACAAATCAGCAGTCGCCATGACAACTCTCTACAACTGTGGCTTCCGGTCACCTGCCTTGCTCTGCTGACTCAGCACCGTATGACGTCCATCTGTTCCCAGATCGTGACAAGGAGCTGGCTGGAAGGGATTTCCTGATGGACAATGACTCCATGACCGCTATGGGGGGTATTTCCTGATGGACAATGACTCCATGACCGCTATGGGGGGTATTTCCTGATGGACAATGACTCCATGACCGCTATGGGGGGTATTTCCTGATGGACAATGACTCCATGACCGCTATGGGGGGTATTTCCTGATGGACAATGACTCCATGACCGCTATGGGGGGTATTCCTGATGGACAATGACTCCATGACCGCTATGGGGGGTATTTCCTAATGGACAATGACTCCATGACCGCTATGGGGGGTATTTCCGGATGGACAATGACTCCATGACCGCTATGGGGGGTATTTCCTGATGGACAATGACACTATGGCCGCTATGGGGGTATTTCCTGATGGACAATGACACTATGGCGCTATGGGGGGTATTTCCTGATGGACAATGACACCATGACCGCTATGGGGGGTATTTCCTGATGGACAATGACACCATGACCGCTATGGGGGGTATTTCCTGATGGACAATGACTCCATGACCGCTATGGGGGGTATTTCCTAATGGACAATGACTCCATGACCGCTATATGGGGGTATTTCCTGATGGACAATGACTCCATGACCGCTGTGGGGGGTATTTCCTGATGGACAATGACTCCATGACCGCTATGGGGGGTATTTCCTGATGGACAATGACTCCATGACTGCTGGGGGGGGGGGGGGGGATTTCCGGATGGGACAATGACTCCATGACCGCTATGGGGGTATTTTGGGGGACCGGTGACGCCCTCTGTTTCCACAAAGTGATTCTTCCACCAAAGGATGGAGTCTGCACCATGGTGATAAAAGAGTGGAGTTGAAGGATGGAGTCTGCACAGAGTGGAGTTGGAGGATGGAGTCTGCGCAGAGAGTGGAGTTGGAGGATGCAGTCTGCGCAGAGAGTGGAGTTGGAGGATGGAGTCTGCGCAGAGAGTGGAGTTGGAGGATGCAGTCTGCGCAGAGAGTGGAGTTGAAGGATGGAGTCTGCGCAGAGAGTGGAGATAGAGGATGGAGTCTGCACCATGGTGATGAAAGAGTGGAGCTGAAGGATGGAGTCTGCACAGAGAGTGGAGTTGAAGGATGGAGTCTGCACCATGGTGATAAAAGAGTGGAGTTGAAGGATGGAGTCTGCACAGAGAATGGAGTTGAAGGATGGAGTCTGCACAGAGAGTGAAGTTGAAGGATGGAGTCTGCGCAGAGAATGGAGTTGAAGGATGGAGTCTGCGCAGAGAGTGGAGTTGGAGGATGGAGTCTGCACAGAGAGTGGAGATGGAGGATGGAGTCTGCACAGAGAGTGGAGTTGAAGGATGGAGTCTGCACAGAGAGTGGAGTTGAAGGATGGAGTCTGCACAGAGAGTGGAGTTGAAGGATGGAGTCTGCGCAGAGAGTGGAGTTGAAGGATGGAGTCTGTATAGAAAGTGGAAATGGGGGGTGGAGTCTGCACAGGGAGTGGAGATGGAGGATGGAGTCTGCACAGAGAGTGGAGTTGAAGGATGGAGTCTGCACAGGGAGTGGAGATGGAGGATGGAGTCTGCACAGAGAGTGGAGATGGAGGATGGAGTCTGCACAGAGAGTGGAGATGGAGGATGGAGTCTGCACAGAGAGTGGAGATGGAGGATGGAGTCTGCACAGAGAGTGGAGATGGAGGATGGAGTCTGCACAGAGAGTGGTGGTGGAGAATGTAGTCTGCACAGAGAGTGGAGATGGGGGATGGAGTCTGCACAGGGAGTGGAGATGGAGGATGACTGCTGAGAAACAAAACAGATGAAAATCACCCGACTGCGATTTCTTCATTAGCAGGCAGTGAAGATGTCATCCATCCCTGCTTATTTCTTCATTGGCAGGCAGTGAAGTGTCATCCATCCCTCCTATTCTATCTTTACTCCCCTTCCAAATACACCGGTGCCACTGGGGTTCACTGACCAAAACGAGATTTTCTTTTAACAATCTTGCACTGTTTTGATTTTCAAGCTCTTCCGTTGTTTTCGCTGCTGTTTCATGTTGAAGTGAGACATAATCAATGGCAGTGCCATTCACCATGTACTGACACATCGTGTCTGATGTTGAAGTGAGGCATAATCAATGGCAGTGCCATTCACCATGTACTGACACATCATCATGTCTGATGTTGAAGTGAGGCATAATCAATGGCAGTGCCATTCACCATGTACTGAACATCATGTCTGATGTTGAAGTGAGGCATAATCAATGGCAGTGCCATTCACCATGTACTGACACATCATGTCTGATGTTGAAGTGAGGCATAATCAATGGCAGTGCCATTCACCATGTACTGACACATCATGTCTGATGTTGAAGTGAGGCATAATCAATGGCAGTGCCATTCACAATGTACTGACACATCATGTCTGATGTTGAAGTGAGGCATAATCAATGGCAGTGCCATTTCACCATGTACTGATACATCATGTTTGATGTTGAAGTGAGGCATAATCAATGGCAGTGCCATTCACCATGTACTGACACATCATGTCTGATGTTGAAGTGAGGCATAATCAATGGCAGTGCCATTCAACATGTACTGACATCTGCATAAGTGCGGCATTATCAATGGCAGTTTCATTCAACAGGTCATGAGGTCCGTTTTCCAGAATACAAGTGAGGCATGTCACTGGCGATACCATTCACCAAGTCATAACGTTAGCTGTCTAATACAGAAGCGAGCTATGGTCACCCACAGTGCCATTCATCATCACATGACCTAAGCTGTCTAATACAGGAGCAAGGCACAGTTACCCACAATGCCATTCATCACGACATGACGTTAGCTGTCTAATACAGAAGCGAGGCACAGTTACCCACAATGCCATTCGTCACGACATGGCGATAGCTGTCTAATACAGGAGCGAGGCACAGTTACCCACAATGCCATTCATCACCATGACGTTAGCTGTCTAACAGAGAAGTGAGGCACAGTCGCCCACAGTGCTATTCCACCAAGTTATGACGTCAGCTGTCCAATGCTGAAGTGAAGCACGGTCACTGGCGGTGCCATGGATGATCGTGCTGACTGTCTAATGCTGAAGTGAGGCACAGTCCCTGGTGGTGCCATGGATCGATCGTGCTGACTGTCTAATGCTGAACTGAGGTATACTTACTGACAGTGCTATTCACCACGTCATGACGTCATGTTCACAACCTGTGGCGTGTCAATCTGAATGACGCCGTCAAATGAGAAGAAACGGGTTAAATGGGTCTGTAATATGATCAGGTGACAGCACATCATTAGAAATGCTGGTAATAGTGTGTACCTGTCCATGAAACGTTGTCTTCTATCTCCCACAATGTCATGCTTCACTGATAAATCCCTCCTTCTCTTTTTCTTCCTCCCCCCCCCCCCCCCACCACCGCCTCCCTCCTCTTGTCCCCAACCCTTCTCCCATCTCACCGTCCCTCCTGACATACACTTCCACTACCCAATGCCCCCTCCCTCTGATCCATCCGTCCTTTCCCCTCCCACACCTTCCTACCCCACCCCCACCCCGACTCCTCCAACCCTGTCCTCCCCTGCCAGTCGTGTTTGCAGAATGCTGCCTACGCCTTGCTGTCCCGCCTGGTCCACAGCGATGGACAAGGGAACTCTGCTGTCCATTCTGTCCGCGGGTCAGTACTGAGGACTGGCGGCAGTGGTCACTGCTCATCGTTCTGCTCTCTGTTTTCAGGACTCATACATCTCTGTCAGACTGTCTGTTTGTGTGTGTGTGGTGTGTGTGTGTGTGTGTGTGTGTGTGTGTGTGTGTGTGTGGTGTGTGTGTGCGTGTGTGTGTGTGTGTGTGTGTGTGTGTGTGTGTGTGTGTGTGTGTGTGTGTGGTGTCTGTTTGTCTATCTGCTTGCCTCTCCATCTGTTCACTAATACCCCCCCCCCCTCTCTCTCTCTCTCTCTCTCTCTCTCTCTCCTCTCTCTCTCTCTCTCTCCTCCTCTCTCTCTCTCTCTCTCTCTCTGATTTTCTCTCTCGTCTTTGGCTTTCTCTGCCTTTTATCTGTCTCTCTCTCTCTCTCTTTCTCTCTCTCTCTCTGTCTGTCTGTCTGTCTGTCTGTCTGTCTCTCTCTCTCTCTCTCTCTCTCTCTCTCTCTCTCTGTCTCTTTCTGTTTTCCCTCTCGGTCTCTGTCTGTCTGTCTCTCTCTCTCTCTCTCTCTCTCTCTCTCTCTCTCTCTCTCTCTCTCTCTCTCTCTCTCTCTCTCTCTCTCTCTCTCTCCGTCCCTGTCACTGTCACTGTCGCTATCACTGTCACTGTCAATGTCACTGTCACTGGGGTCTTCTCCTCTGTCATCCAGTCGTGGTGCACTGTCCAGTCCCCGACTGTCATTGTCACTGTCACTGTCACTGCCGCTGTCACTGTCACTGTCACTGGAGTCCTCTCTGTCATTCAGCCATGGTACACTGCCCAGTCCCCGACTGTCACTGTCACTGTCACTGTCTTTGTCACTGTCACTGTCATTGTCTTTGTCACTGTCACTGTCACTGTCATTGTCTTTGTCACTGTCACTGTCACGGTCACTGTCACTGTCGTTGTCGTTGTCGTTGTTGTTGTCACTGTCACTGTCACTGTCATTGTCACTGTCACTGTCACTGTCACTGCAGTCCTCTCCTCTGTCCTTTGCGTTTGTCTGAGCTTCGACATTATCAAAGTTCAGAATCTCATACAAAGAAATTACATATTTTACACACTCCAACTAGTTACCTAGATATGCAGTATAACTCTTATTACGAATGCCTGTCCACATGCATGTTATGATCATTTCATGTGTGTGTGTGTGTGTGTGTGTGTGTGTGTGTGTGTGTGTGTGTGTGTGTGTGTGTGTGTGTGTGTGTGTGTGTGTGTGTGTGTGTGTGTGTGTGTGTGTGTGTGTGTGTGTGTGTGTGTGTGTGTGTGTGTGTGTGTGTGTGTGACCAGGTTCTACATTGCTCCAGCCCTGTCTTCTGTTCTGACCGCCATCACGGTGTGTTTCATCAGATGGGATGCCGTCTTCTACATTCTGGGTAACTCTGCTATGTACATATCCCTGCTGGTCTGTTGTTAACATGAAGACATGCAGTTACATCAGTGATAACACCACTGTAGCTGTTGGTCTGTTCTTAACATGAAGACATGGATTTAATCGGCGGATCAAATGATCAATACATTATGGGTACACAGTTGTACCTGTTGGTCTGCTCTTGATATGAAGACATGGAGTTACACCAGTAATAACACCGCTGTACCTGTTGGTCTGTTCCCAACATGAAGACATGAGGCTGAGTCAGGGGTTTGAATGATCATTATGTGGTCTGAGTAATACTGTTGTGCCTGGTGGTCTGTTTTTATCATGAAGACAAGAAGTTACATCAGTGGTAACACCGCTGTACCTGTTGGTCTGTTCTTAATATGAAGACATGGGGTTAAATCAGTGGATAAAGTAATCAATGCGCTCTAAGTTACACGGCTATGCCTGTAGATCTCTTCTT
>JADBJO010002974.1:130122-132622 GCA_016801955.1 Conus betulinus
TGGCCAGCTACACATTGACTCCCTCCTCATAACAGCTGGCCAGCTACACATTGACTCCTTCGTCATTACATCTGGCCAGCTACACATTGACTCCCACTTCATTACAGCTGGCCAGCTACACATTGACTCCCACTTCATTACAGCTGGCCAGCTACAAATTGAGTCCCTCGTCATTACATCTGGCCAGCTACACATTGACTCCCTCCTCATTACAGCTGGCCAGCTACACATTGACTCCCTCGTCATTACAACTGGCCAGCTACACATTGACTCTTACGTCATTACATATGGCCAGCTACACATTGACTCTTACGTCATTACGTGTAGCCACCTACACATTGATTCTTACGTCATTACATCTGGCCAGCTACAAATTGACTCTTACATCATTACGTGTAGCCAGGTACACATTGACTCTTACGTCATTACATCTGGCCAGCTACACATTGACTCTTACGTCATTACATCTGGCCAGCTACACATTGACTCGTACGTCATCATGTGTAGCCAGCTACACATTGACTCTCTCATCATTACGTGTATCCAGCCACACATTGACTCTTACGCCATTACATCTCGCCAGCTACACATTGACTCTTACGTCATTACATCTGGCCAGCTGCACATTGAGTCACCGGGCTCCGTCGTGTTGGTGTGTGGTCAGTTAATGAGGAGAATCCATTACAAGTGGTCAGAAGAGATCTCAGCAGAGGGAAGGCTGCACTGCGACAGAATCATTTCGGATGTATCGGGAGGTTCTTGCTGTGATCCAGCCAGTGACACACAACCTACTATGTACTGGGAGTTTCTTGGTCTGATGAAGCCAATGACACACAACATGAAGTTGTTGTGTTGTTGTTGTTGTTGTTGTTGTTGTTGTTGTTGTTCTTGTTCTTGTTATTAATTATAGTCCCTGATTTCCTTTAAGAAAAAGTGTGGTTCTTCCCACTTAACTGTTCTCAACAGAAACACAAAATGAATGCAACAGCACCATACTGCAACATCAATTCACAAACTCTGGACCATGTTTAAATAAGACACGGTGTATCCCTAACACAGGAAAGTAGAAGAAGTGAATTCAATCACAGTTTGGTATTGTCTCCATCTTTCACGGTGTATCCCTAACACAGGAAAGTAGAAGAAGTGAATTCAATCATAGTTTGGTATTGTCTCCATCTTTCACGGTGTATCCCTAACACAGGAAAGTAGAAGAAGTGAATTCAATCATAGTTTTGGTATTGTCTCCATCTTTCACGGTGCATCCCTAACACAGGAAAGTAGAAGAAGTGAATTCAATCACAGTTTGGTATTGTCTCCATCTTTCTCTCTGACCGTTCATACACTGTTCTGTGGCAGAATCTGAAGTCTGGCAGGTGATCTACCTTGTGGCGGCTGTCCTTCACTTTGCTGCCTGCGCTGTCTTCTTCTTCCTGGCCGACGCCACCAGGCAGCCTTGGGCGGAGGGGACACAACTCCAAATGAAGAAGCAGCAGCAGCAGACAGACGACACTGACGAAGACAGTTGTGGTTCTTGTGAAATGGTGGACAGTCCCACAACTCATCTGCTTGAGAAACATAGAGACTGACAATGACATGATGGAAATTGACAGCAGAATGGCACAGAGTAATACCCAAAGACATCGTTAATGTTTCCACGATCTCAGTACGGAATTAAGACAAAAGATTACAGTGACATTACCTACATTGTTAACGACCTTTACTGTTGAATAGTTACTGGAATTCACAATTGATTTTTCCACAGACTTTACAGTTCAATGGGTGGAAGAACTCACAATACGAATGCTGACATTTCTATGGTCATACTGCTCTAAAAGGTCTTTACAATGAACTGTGTGACATGTTTCACGAGCTTCATGTAGGGTAGATGAATTCACAATGAACTGATTAACATTTCCACACGTTGACTGTGCAATTGGTTGATGACTTCATGATGAAGTGCTAGACATGTCCACTGTTTCACTGCTAGAAAGACAGAGGAATTGCCCTTGCAATGATTGGCACTTTCAACATTTTACAGCTGGTAAAGTACATGAATTCCCCATGAAATGATTGACACTTTTAACATTTCACAGCTGGTGAATGAGATGCATTCCCCATGAAATGATGGACATTCCCCATGATTTTACTGCTGGAGAGGCAAGGGAATTCCTCGTGAAATTATTGACAGTTCCATGATCTTACTGCTGAAAAGTTAATTATTTCATGTTAATTCTTTCGTGTTAATTATTTCATGCTAAAGTGCGTGACATTTCCATGACGTTACTTGCAGATTGATAAAAGAATTCTCCTTGAAATGGTTAACATTTCCATGATTTTATTGCTGAAGAGGTATAGGAATTCCCATGACCTAATTAACTTTCACACGATTATACTTCTTCACAGCGGGAGAAAGTGAGGAACTCGCACTGCACTAAAACTCTTGTTTACCAGATAAGTACCAGAATGAACAATGACATTTCCTGGCATTCAGGGGTTCAGT
>JADBJO010002974.1:142622-147622 GCA_016801955.1 Conus betulinus
AACAATTAAAAAGAAAATACAGAGTATTGAAACTGTCGACTGCTCCGCAAGCGCATTGTGAATTTTTGTGGAATTTGTTACGAAGAGCGTTAACTTTAAGCCTATAAAAGAGAGATTCCAGTTTCCAAAATGTGTGTACATGTACACACGTCTTTGTATACAGTTTAAGAATTTGAATGGACGAGTTACATGGACGAATAGATTTCTGATTTCTGGAACAGGAACTCAGTGAAGAATCTTGTGCATGTATTTTAAAGAGTACTGAATCTTTATACAGGTTATGAAAAGATTCAAAAGAGACTCTTTTTAAGAGTCCATAGGCTTCATGAAGACTCCAAGGTATTTTGATATATACAGAATTTTCAGAGTTTTAGGACCCCATACGGGCAGTTCTGTCTGCCCATTCATTTCCTACAATCCCACAGTGTGACGGAATCCAGCAAAAGTCCACTGTTATCCCTCTAGATGTAAGGAAATGGATCAGAAACTTTTAGTTCGGTGATAATCTCGGCGCGATTGATAGCAGCAATAGATTCCATTGCTTGAAGAACAGATTTGGTATCAACACAAAAAAAAGTATTTAAGAGAAAAATCACATGGATTGTCAATAATATATGCAGAGCCATTAGAATTGCTATCAGTTCGGCCGTAAAGACAGAAAACCCCTTTCCAAGATGAAAAGATTTATCTGCTTTCAAAGCAGGAATAACAAAGCCGGAACCAGCATTGCCATTTAATAGGGATCCGTCTGTATAAACTTTTAAGTGATTAGGATAACTATCGTCAATATGCGACTTGGCCATAGCACCTAAGACGTTATTATTAACATTATTAACATTCTTTTGCAAATCAGTGTATTTATAATCAAACCTTGCCGGGATAAGTTCCCAATTTGGAATGGGACTCAGGGGATAACGTGGAGCAATGGTTTTGTGATCAATTTCGGCAGTTTTCAGCAGGTTTGAGGACTACGTAAGGATGGGTTTTATTTGATCGTATTGTTTTTGCGCGTTTTGGAAAATCTAAATCAGATCGCATATCAAGTTCATCCTCATTTGAGTTCTGAACAGTAGAACATCCTAGATCTAGAATGTATCCAGCACAAGCTAATTTTCGATTAGCATCCAGGGGCAAAACGCCAGCTGCATGGCTTCATGGTATGTCCCTAAAATGGAAGCGTAAAGGGGAAATCCCAGGGCTATGATGTATGCCTTGCAATCTGTGCTTTGTAACTTTTTTTAGAGGATACTTAGGAGCTGAAAAATATACTTCCTGTGCATACGAAATCCATGTCCTGACCAGAGAATTTGATAGATGAATTAGAGTGCACATATCCTGTCCCCAACTCTGGTAACTCACGACTTCAAGAAGATTAAGAGCTTTCCTTGTTTGGGTTATGATATATTCAATATGTGTGTTCCATGATAATTTTGAAGTAAGATGTACACCTAAAAACTTTATGTAAGATGTGTAGGTAAGCATATTGCCATCCACCTTAAAAGTAGGGAGATCATGAGAACGTCCACCTGCATCAAAAGCATCATATGAGGTTTCTCAGCAGACAGACATAACCCATTCTAAAAAACTAAATCTAGTGATACTGTCTGAGTCTCTTTTGATCTAATCTTTTCATGTATGTAATTGACCTTAAAGGTGTGTTCTTTTTTTTTTTTTTTAAGTAACATTCATCCATAAACGCGCATGTGTGTATACGCACGTGAATGTGTGTGTGTGTGCGCGCGCGCGCGCGTGTGTGTGTGTGTGCGTGCGTGCGTGCGTGCGTGTGTGTGTGTATGTGCGTGCGCGCACGTGTGTGTGTGTGTGTGTGTGTGTGTGTGTGTGTGTGTGTGTGTGTATGTGTGTGTGTGGTTAAGAGGGAAAACAGAGGAAACAGAGACACAGATCAAAGCAGAGATGTTGTAGTTTTAGTTTAGTGTCGGAAGTGTGAAAGGTGGAGACAAGACACTTCTCCCCTTTTGCTTTTCTTACACACTTTTAAAGACAATGGAAAAGATACCCTGGTAAACAGATGCATTGTTTTGCATCTGTTTCTCTCTCTTCACCTTCAGTCACACATTATAAGAAAATGCCGTTCTTGATTCTTTTGCTGTCCTGTCATTGCACTGCCAATAGTTACTCGTCTTTCGGACAAGGCAAGTAGAAATTTTGGGGACAAGTAGATTTATTGTCAAGCTCCTAGGAAAAATGAAAATTACCTCAGAATTTCTAACCTCGAGATGGTGATGATGATGATGATGATGGTGATGATGATGATGATGCTGATGATTTGTGTTGAAAATGAAAATGATTATGATGAATAGCATACTCACTGGGCTGGACATAATATAATAATAATAATAATAATAATAATAATAATAGTAATAGTAGTAATAGTAATGATAACAACAACAATAATGATAATAATAATGATAATGATGATAATAATAATAATAATATAATATTATTATTATTATTATTATTATTATTATAACAAACAAAAACAACAACATCAGGGCTTCTCATTCCACTGGTTACGTTTTGAAGCAGGTGCATGGAATCATTCAGTATCATGGCTTGAGTTCTAAGCTGGTCTGTGGACGAGAGCCAGTGTAGCGCTTGTGTCACTGATTCTACCTCAATTGTTAGACGTGAAGAATAAAAGTGTATGGACCATTGATTATACGGCCATTTTGCGTCACTGTATATCCACAGCCTGACGTATCTTACGTGATGGAACCGTCGGTGTATATTACGATATCTTCTTTTATGCTGCGTTTTCTCACCTGCATCTGAATTTTCTGCGTTAGTCTTGCCCTCTGGGCTTTGTCGACAGTGTCTTCCGAGCTCTGGTGCGATGGCAGCATGGTGGAGGTGCTTGAAGAGGTCTGAACACTTTTCCCATTCCTTCGTTTCTTTTGAGTTCTGACGACTGGCACACAGGCTGTATGCTGTCTTTCTGCCCGTCCCAGTCATGATTTGCCACGTCACAGACGAGTGCCTGTTTTCCCTTGACTGCCGCATGTAATGGTTTTTTTTTTTTTTTTTTTTTTTGAGCGCTCTAAGATATGCCTTCACCTGATCTGGCATGTATCTGATCTGCATTGAAGGAAGGTCAAGCAGATAACGTATAGCTTTCAAGTGAAATATCCTTCGTAGTTCCAAGATCAGTCTCATTGCTTCATTTTGGATTCTTTCTAAGTTATGAAAATTGCTCTGGGACAGTGTTCGAAGCCATTTTCATAACCAGTCACACTCAGTCCATGATAATAATCACCCTGAGAACAACTGCGTGATGCTGTCGGTAGAGATGGCGTTGTTGAGTGCCTTTATGTGCCTTTGCTGTCATGGCCCTTCCTCCATTTTAGTACAATATTATCAACATGTATTCTATAAAGGTCAGCTTTCTGTCAAGGCCTGCACTCAAACAATATTATCAACTGTATTCTATAACGGTCAGCATTCGTCAAGGCCTGTACTGAAACAATATTATCAACATGTATTCTATAACGGTCAGCATTGGGTCAAGGCCTGTACTGAAACAATATTATCAACATGTATTCTATAAAGGACAGCATTCTGTCAAAGCCTGTACTCGAACAGCGTAAGACGTCAGTTGATTCATTTTGAGTTCCACTGAAGGAAACTGGTGAAAGTAATTTTCCAGATCTCTTGTTGAAGACGCAGACCAATGGCTGGGTCTCTGTAGGGCTGATGGGCGATCCAGTTTAGTGACACCACTGATCAAAGTTGTTTAACTACTCCTGGGCTGCTTTTGTTCCTTCTTCACCATTCTTTGATGTTCTGTAGACCGTCAGACCGTCATCTGCTAGTGCCAACGATTGATCAGGTCTGTTTCTGTTGAGGGTGTGCAAGGTCTTTAGTGTAAGACTGGGAAGGCAGAACCTTGAGGTAGGCCCATGGGGAATTGATGAGGTTCAGACATCCGGTCTCCAAATCGTAGGATGGTGGTTCGCTCCTGAAGTGCTGCTCGTCATCCAGCGTGTCAGTGTCCCGCGGACTCCATAATCATGGAGGGAGTTCCATGAGAAAGAAGACACGGCCTTTGTTGTATGGGTCTCCCAGGTCTGTTGTTACTGCCAGTATTTCTTCCTTCTTCATTCCTTCGTACACTGCATAGAGAAAAGTGGCAGCATTTCCCCATGTACATTCACTGTTCTGCAGCCTCCCTGTTTTGGGTGGGTGGGGGTGGGGTGGGGTGGGGGTGGGGGTGTTGTCTACTTTCAACGTCCCTTGTGAGTGTCCTTGCTATGGTTCGTTCCCTGAGCTTTCCTACTGTATTTTCCATAATGATTATGTGGTAGCCACATAACCGATAGTTATGTGGTAGCCACATAGCCGATGATTATGTTTTCCTGGTTTGGGTAGAGCTTCCAGGTAACTGTGTCCAGTCTTCTGGAGCATAGCCTTTACCAAGACTGAAGATATGTGTTCTGCCTTCTTCCGAGAGTTGTTCATTTTCTGGATGATTTGCTTTTTGTCTGGGCCTGGAGCACTATCTTCAATGCATTTAGCTATTGCTTCATCGATTCAGGTCCTTAATTTCATCATCGACACCAGTTTGAGCCTGATGTTGATTCTACGTGGTCACATGTTTCTTCTCTTCCTCTGAATTTCTCTCCTCATGCTGTTCTGTGAAACATTTGAGTGAAGCTGACCGTTTCTCCTCATTTGTCGTACACACACACTCACACACGCACGCACACACGCATGTTCGCATACACGCACGTACGCATACATGCACGCTTGCAAGCCCCCCCCCCCCCCCCCCCCCCCACCACACACACACACGCGCGCGCGCGCGCGCGCGCGCATGCGCACAAAGCCCGGTGTGGTGGAAACGGGCGGACATGGGGGTGGACGAACCACACTGAGAAAACAGATGAACAGAAAAAAAAGAGAGAAACAGAAAACAAGAACAAAATGAAAAAGAAAGAAAGATAAAGAGGAAAAGGCGTTTGTTTGCTGGATATAGACAGAAA
>JADBJO010002974.1:150122-155122 GCA_016801955.1 Conus betulinus
TGTGTGTGTGTGTGTGTGTGTGTGTGTGTGCGCGCGAGCATGCGCGTGCATGTGCGTGCCTGCCTGTCCACCTGTGCGCGCATACGTGCATTGGCGCATAGGTTGCGAGCGTGCGTGAATGTGACCACCAGTACACATGATAATGTCTGTATTTAGTTATTTTTACGATGAGTCAACGTGTTTTTGACAGTATGCGTAACCAGACCAAGAATACCTGTGCGTTTTCCTCTGTCTGCTTCGCCACGTCATCTTCCTCCTTCTCCTTCCTTATTTTCGTCTCCTTCTTCTTCTTCTCCTTCTCCTCGTCCCCCTTCTCCTGCTGCTGCTGCTGCTGCTGCTGCTGCTCCTCCTCCTCCTCCACCTTTTTTTTTCCCCTTGTTGTTGTTGTTGTTGTTGTTGTTGTTTCTTCTTCTTCTTCTTCTTCTTCTTCTTCTCTTCTTCTTCTTCTCTCTCTACCCTCGTCCTCCTCCTCCTCCTCCCTCCTCCTCCTCCTCTTCCTCCTCCTCCTCCTTCCTCCTCTTCCTCCACCTCCTCCTCCTTGTTGTTGTTGTTGTTGCTGTTGTTGTTGTTGTTGTTGTGTTGTTGTTTGTTGTTGTTCTTGTTGCTCTTGTTTTGTTGTTGTTGTTGTTGTTGTTTCTTGTTCTTCTTCTTCTTCTTCTTCTTCTTTCTTCTTCTTCTTCTTCTTCTTCTTCTCTACCCTCGTCCTCCTCCTCCTCCTCCTCCTCCTCTCCTCCTCCTTGTTCTTGTTCTTCTTCTTGTTCGTCTTGTTCTTCGTGTTTCTTGTTCTTGTTGTTGTTGTTGTTGTTGTTGTTCTACTTCTTCGTCTTCGTCTTCGTCTTCTCCTCCTCCTCCTCCTCTTCCTCCTCCTCCTCTACATCCTTCTTCTTCTTTCTCCTCCTTGCTGTCTTCTTGCTCTTGCTGTTGTAGTTGTTGTTGTTTTTGTTGTTGTTGTTGTTGTTTGGTGGTGGTGGTGGTGGTGTGGTGGTGTTGTCTTCTTCTTCTTCTTCTTTCTTTTTTTTCTTCTTTTCTTCTTTTCTTCTTTCTTCTTCTTCTTCTTCTTCTTCTTCTTCTTCTTCCTTCTTCTTCTCCTCCTTCCTCCTCCTCCTCCTCCTCTCCTCCTCCTCCTCTCCTCCTCATCCTCCTCCTCCTTCTTCTCTTCTTCTCCTTCTCTCTTCTCTTTCTCTTTCTTCTTCTTCTTTCTTCTTTCTTCTCCTCCGTCTTCTTCTTCTTTCTTCTTCTTTCCTTCTTCTTCCTTTTTCCCTTTCTTTCCTTCTTCTCTTCGTTCTCTTCTTCCTCCTCTTTCTTCTCTTTTCTTCCTCCTTCCTTCCTCTTCGTCCTCTTTTCCTCCTTCTCCCTTCTCTTCTTTTCTTCTTTCTTCTTCTTCTCGTCTTTTTCTTCTCTCCTTCTTTCTCTTCCTTCTTTCTTCACTTCTTCTCCTTTTTCTTCCTCTTCTCCTTTCTTTCCTCTTCTTCTTTTCTCTTCGTTTTTTTCTTCTTTCTTCCTTCTTCTCGGTCTTCTTCCGTTTCCTTCTTCCTCCTCCTCCTTTCTTTCTCTACTCTCTTCTCGGTTCTCTTCTCTCCTCCCTTCTTCCTTCTTCTCCAGTTTCTTCTTCCTCTCCTCCTCCTGCCTCTCTCCTTCTCTTTCTTCTCCTCCTCGCTTCTAGTTCTTCTTCTCTTCGTCCTTCCTCCTCCTCCCTCCTCCTCCTTCCTCCTTCCTCCTCCTCCTCTCTCCTCCCTCCTTCTTCTTCTCTCTTCTTTCTTTCCTCTCCTTCTCCTCTTCTCCCCCCTCCTCTCCCTCCTTCTTCCTTCTTCTTCTTCTTTCTTCTTTCTTCTTCTCGTCTTCCTTCGTCGTCGGTCGTCTTTCTTCTTCTTCTGACTTCGTCGACGTCGACGACGTCGTCGTCGTCGTCGTCGTCGTCGTCTTCTTCTTCTCGTCTGACTTGATTTCGACTTTGTGTCTGAATAACACCACCACTACCACCAACGACGACGACGACTCTGCGAATATATCACGCTCATATTTACATGTACTGGTGATAATGTGCATGCATACACGCAAACTTATATACACAGTATACCCTCACATTTGCATACACGCGCTTATATGTGCGGTCACACGTGCATTCACACACACACACACACACACACACACACACACACACACACACACACACACACACACACATAGTAAGGAAGTGGAGAGTGACTCACAATGGATCTTGTGACCAGCAGTCTCGTCTTGTTTTTCTCGGAAATCTACTCAGTTTCGCGGTCGTTGCCAAACAGCCTGTGCACTTTGTGCATCCTGGGTCAGCGGGCAGCCTTCACTGTGTGCATGACGGGTCAACGGGGAGAGGAAGTGAGTGGAAGCTGGTGACGAGACTGCTGGCTGAATCAGTAGAACGTAGACAGATGTATGCAGCCGTGTTCGTGCGTGTGGGTTTGTATGAGTGAATAAACGAATGTGTGTGTGTGTGTGTGTGTCCTGCGCCCTCTCCCTCTCTCCCTACCCCTACACCTCCTCCTCCCCCCCCCTCCTCCTTCTTCCTCTCCCCTTTTTCTGTCCCTTACCCCCCTTTCACTCTTTCCCTCTCCGATTTCTCTTCTGCTTCCCACCCCTCCTCCACCTCTTCGTTCCTCCATCTTCCACCCCCCCCCCCCCCCCCCCCCCCCCCCCCCCTTTTTTTCTCTTCTTTCCCCTTTTCCCCTTTCCTCTTCTTTCTCCCCACTTTCCTTCCAGTTTTGCTTTTGTTTGTTCTTGTTTTCAGTATTGTGTTTGTTTTTTGTTGTTCTTGTTTTCAGTATTGTGTTTGTTTTTTTCTTGTTTCACGCCTACCTCCTTTCCCACTCACCTTGGCTCCTGTTTCTTCCTTCGCTCGTCACCCTTCACACTTCTTCTCTCATTTTTACTCTTCTCTCCCTTCTATCTTTTTCTCCTTCTATCTTTCAGCCCTATCTTTCTATCCTTTTATCTTTCTCTCCTTTTATGTTTCTCTCCATCTGTCTTTCTCTCCATCTGTCTTTCTCTCGGTCTGTCTTTCTTTCCTTCTGTCTTTCTCTCCTGTCTGTCTCTCCATCTGTCTTCTCTCTCTTTTATGTTTCTCTCCTTCCGTCTTTCTCTCCTTCTATCTTTTTCTCCTTCTGTCTTTTTTCTCCTTCTGTCTTTCTCTCAATCTGTTTTTCTCCCCATCTGTCTTTCTCTCTCCTGTCTGTATCTCCTTCTGTCTTTCTCTCCTTCTGTCTTTTCTCTCCGTCTGTCTTTCTCTCCTGTCTTTCTCTCCTTCTGTCTTCTCTCCTATCTTTCCTCTCCTTCTGTCTGTCTTCTCTCTCTTTCTCTCCTTCTGTCTTTTTCTCTCTTCTGTCTTTCTCCATTTCTTTCTGTCTTTCTCCCCTTCTGTCTTTTTCTCCTTCTATCTTTTTCTCCTTTTCTGTCTTTTTCTCCTTCTGTCTTTCTCTCAATCTGTCTTTCTCCCCATCTGTCTGTCTTTCTCTCCTGTCTGTCTCTCCTTCTGTCTCTTTCTCTCCTTCTGTCTTTCTCTCCGTTTGTCTTTCTCTCCTGTCTTTCTCTCCTTCTGTCTTCTCTCCTATCTTTATCTCCTTCTGTCTTCTCTCCTTCTCTCTTTCTCTCCTTCTGTCTTTCTGTCTTTCTCCATTTCTGTCTTTCTCCCCTTCTGTCTTTTTCTCTCCTTCTATCTTTTTTTCTCCTGTCTTCTCTCCTTCCGTCTTTCTCTCCATCTGTCTTTCTTTCCTTCTGTCTTTCTGTCCTATCTTTCTCTCCCCGTTTTATCTTTCTCTTTTCCCTTTTTTTTTCTCTTCTTTCCTCTCTCCTTTTTTGTTCCTTGAGTTTTCTTTCCCCTTCCCCCCTCCTCTTCTCTCACCACAGCTTTTTTTTCTTTCCCTCCCTCTTTCCTTCTATCATTTTGTTCTCCTCCCCTTCCTCTCTCCCTTCTTTTTTTCCCTGTCACTTTATTCTCCTCTCTTCTCCCTCCTCTCCTCTGTTTCCATCTCTCTCTCTCTCTCTCTCTCTCTCTCTCTCTCTCTCTCTCCTCTCTCTCTCTCTCTCTCTCTCTCTCTCTCTCTCTCTCTCTCTGTTATTGTTGAATTAGATGGAAATATAACCAGAGAAGAAGTTATTCTTACAATTCGTAAACTTAAAATTGGAAAAGCAGCAGGCGTAGACGAAATACCTGGTGAATATCTCAAAGCAGCTGAAAATATTGTTGCACCTTTCCTTACTAAAAAGGAGACGCAAACAGCCGTGATAATTACCATGGTATTTCATTATCAAGTGTTGTAAGTAAAGTTTTCACGTCTATTTTAAACAAACGTTTATACACATGGGCACAAAACACCACAAAATTTGTGAAGAGCAAGCTGGATTCCGAACAGACTATGAAACAATTGATCATATATTTACTCTAATGTCCATGATTAAAAACCGCTTGTCAGGAAAGAGAAAGTGTAAAATGTAGGTTGCTTTTATTGATTATATGAAAACCTTCGACTCTGTCGATAGAGATCGCCTTTGGCTAGTTCTTAAAAAGATAAAAACGTCCACTAAAATGCTACGCTTGCTCCAAGGCGTAAGTAAGTTCAGTCGTGTGTACGTTAGGGAAGTGAAATGTCTGACTTCTTAGACTGTTTAGCCGGCGTGAGACAGGGATGTATGTTATCTCCCCTGATTTTTTTTTCTGTGTTGAACAAGTTACACAGCATGATAAACTCGGATTCCAGTTTTTGCCAGGCTTACAAGAAACTTTTTTTTTAATTGTTATTTGCTGATGATATATGTTTGATTTCGACAACTCCTTCAGGGCTACAAAATCAGTTACATAGCATTGATAAAGCATCAACCTCCCTAGGAATTAAAGTGGACTTAAAGAAAGCAAAAGTTATGATTTTTAGAAAAAAAGGGGAACATTTATCGAAAGCAGGAACATGGTTCTATCAGGGAAAAACAGATTGAAGTTGTTAACAATTAGAAGTATTTGGGATTTACTT
>JADBJO010002974.1:160122-165122 GCA_016801955.1 Conus betulinus
TTTAACTTCCAACCAATCTGATACCTGACCATTTACAATAACACAAGATTTTATATTGCTATAAAAACACATTTATCCATCTGCATATATCTTCTTGAAATCCAAAAGCTTTTAATACCTAAACATAAATTCCCAATTAATTGTGTCAAAAGCTTTTTCAAAATCTATGTTCAGTAATAATCCTGGTAAATTGTGCTTATCTAAGTAGGCTATTGTGTCATAGATTAATCTCAAATTATCACCTATGTATCTATTTCTAACAAATCCTGTTTGGTCTTCATTAATAACATGTGGTAGTACATTTTTCAAACGATTAGCAATGCAAGAAGATCCGATTTTATAAATGACATTTAAAAGTGAGATAGGTCTCCAATTCTTCATGTATTGTCTTGGCCTGTCACCTTTAGGAATGCACGTAATGATACCTTCCCTCTGTGCACAAGATAGTTCCCCCTTCCTGAAACTTGCATTTAGGGGCTCTAACAACAAATATCCCTATCTTTTTCCAAAACACTTTAAAGAACTCTGCACTAAAACCATCTGTGCCTGGACTTATTATATGTTTTCATATTATTCAGGGCACAAGTAGCTTCTTCTAGTGTAATTTCGCCCTCCAATTCACTTGCCTCTGTATCATCCAAGCATGGAACATTATTGACTAAATCTTTAATTTCACAATTTTGTACACCACTTTCAGCATATAAAGACTTATAAAATCTCTGTACCTCTTGGATAATGTCTTTCTGTTTCACTAAAATATTGTCTTGCTGGTCTATGAGTCTTGGCATATTTTTACTAACATAATGACGTTTTTTCTAAATTACAAAAATAGCTACTTACTTTCTCTCCGTCAGCTATCCATCTGGCCCTCGACCTCAATAGTACTCCTTCTATTCTTTTTTTCCCGTATCTCTTTTAAGGGAAATCTAAGAAACACGTCATCAGAGATGGAAAATTGAATCTCTTCGTCAGATATTTCATTATTATTTGTGGTGTATCGAGTATTCTTCTTTAACATTCTTTATTTCAGCATTTATTTCATCTAGATATAGTTTATCCTTCAAGAGAGAGTGTTTCTTACTACTTCAGTACAAAGGCTGCAGTGTTTGCACTCTTCCGGGTTCGTGAGAGGGTGGTCTTGTTCTTCATTGTACATGTTGTGACAACAGTTGCGAGGAAGGGGACGGAAGAGTGGAAGAAGAGTGCGAGTGGTGGGGGGGGGGGGGGGGGGTGTGTGTGAGAGGGCACTTTGAGTGAGAGAAACAGTAGGACAGAAGGAACGTAAGAAAGGAAGGAAGAAAGAAAGGAATAAAGAAAGCAATAACGGAGACGTCTGCACAAGAGAATAACGTATTTGTGGAGCTTCAGGGAAGAGGAAAACAGCATAGGAACACTGAAATTGAAAGAAAATAAAAGAAAGGAAAAGAAAAAAAAAACCTGAAATGTAAAGAAAGAAAGACAGACAGAAAGGAAAAGAAAACAAAGATGAAAGAAAACAGAAAGAAAGAAAGAAAGAAAGAAAGAAAGAAGAAAAAACGCTGGCACAGCGGCGACAGTGATCGATTTAACGACTCAAAGTGAAGAGGAAAACTGCAAAGGGCCCGCAACAGTGGAGGCAGCAAGAAAAGCAAACACACAAAGCACTGTGAAAGCGATGCACGTTAAATGTTTGGACAGGAGCATGACTGATTGACAAAGCCTTTGACATAAACAGAAAGACAACGTCTGAATATGCAGGAGGAGAAAGGCTCACAGAGAGAGAGAGAGAGAGAGGAGAGAGGAGAGAGAGAGAGAGAGAGAGAGAGGGGGGGGGGGGGGGGGGGGGGGGGGGGGGCAGGGGGGGGACGAGGAAGTGGGGGGGGGACGACAAGGGGGCAAACCAGCAGCGGGGGAACAGTGTAAAACCAGCAGCCAGAACAATCTGCTGTGTTCAGGGCTGCCGCAGCAAAGCCAAGGGGCTTCAAGCTGTGCACCACGGCCCAACGTGGAACGAACCTAGTGGGGACTGTCAGCGACCAGACTGAATTCATACATAGACTGTCAGACCAGACCAGACTGAATTCACACAGTGTGTCAGTGGGCAGGACTGAATCCAACATAGACTGTCAAGCGATGAAACATGGATGTCAACGAACTAGTGACTGGTCAGCAAGCTGTGCATAGACTGTCAGCGACCAGACTGAATTCATACGTGTCAAGGGGAATCCATACATAGACTGTCAGCGACCAGACTGAATTCATACATAGACTGTCAGCGACCAGGACTGAATTCATACATAGACTGTCAGCGGACCAGGCTGAATTCATACATAGACTGTCAGCGACCAGGCTGAAACATAGACACACAGCGACCAGCTGAATTCATACATAGACTGTCAGCGACTGAATTCATACATAGACTGTCAGCGACCAGACTGAATTCATACCTAGACTGTCAGCGACCAGGATGACATTCATACATAGACTGTCCATGAATTAGACATAGACTGTCAGCGGACCAGGCTGAATTCATAAATAGACTGTCAGCGATGAATTCATGCATAGACTGTCAGGGACCAGACTGAAGTCTACATAGACTGTCAGACTGAATTCATACATAGACAGAGCGACTGAATTCCATAGACTGTCAGGCGACCAGACGGAATTTTCATAATAGACTGTTGAGACAGGCTGAATACATGATAGACTGTCAGCCGACCAGGCTGAATTCACATAGACTGTCAGCGCGACAAGCTGTCACCACTGAATCATACCTAGTGACTGTCAGCGACCAGACTGAATTCATATATAGACTGTCAGAGACCAGACTGAATTCACACATAGACTGTCAGTGACCAGACTGAATCCATACATAGACTGTCAGTGACCAGACTGAATTCATACATAGACTGTCAGCGACCAGACTGAATTCATACATAGACTGTCAGCGACCAGACTGAATTCATACATAGACTGTCAGCGACCAGGACTGAATTCATACATAGACTGTCAGCGACCAGGCTGAATTCATACATAGACTGTCAGCGACCAGGCTGAATTCATACATAGACTGTCAGCGACCAGGCTGAATTCATACATAGACTGTCAGCGACCAGGCTGAATTCATACATAGACTGTCAGCGACCAGGCTGAATTCATACATAGACTGTCAGCGACCAGGCTGATTCATACATAGACTGTCAGCGACCAGACTGAATTCATACATAGACTGTCAGCGACCAGGACTGAATTCATACAGACTCAGCGGAACAGGCTGAATTCATACATAGACTGTCAGCGACCAGGCTGAATTCATACATAGACTGTCAGCGACCAGGCTGAATTCATACATAGACTGTCAGCGACCAGACTGAATTCATACATAGACTGTCAGCGACCAGACTGAATTCATGCATAGACTGTCAGGGAACAGACATGACTGTCATACAGAGACTGTCATAGGAACAAACTGAATTCATACATAGACTGTGAGTGACCAGACTGAATTCATACATAGACTGTCAGCGACCAGACTGAATTCATACCTAGACTGTCAGCGACCCAGCTGAATTCATACATAGACTGTCAGCGACCAGGCTGAATTCATACATAGACTGTCAGTGACCAGACTGAATTCATACATAGACTGTCAGCGACCAGGCTTAATTCATGCGTAGACTGTGAGTGACCAGACTGAATTCATACATAGACTGTGAGTGACCAGACTGAATTCATACATAGACTGTGAGTGAACAGACTGAATTCATACATAGACTGTGAGTGAACAGACTGAATTCATACATAGACTGTCAGTGAACAGACTGAATTCATACATAGACTGTCAGTGAACAGACTGAATTCATACATAGACTGTGAGTGAACAGACTGAATTCATACATAGACTGTCAGTGACCAGGCTGAATTCATACATAGACTGTCAGCGACCAGGCTAAATTAGAAGACATAGAGATGTAGGCTTCCATACACGTGCTCACAGATGAGAGAGAGAGAGAGAGAGAGAGAGAGAGAGAGAGAGAGAGAGAGAGAGAGAGAGAGAGAGAGAGGAGGAGGAGAGGAGGAGGAGGAGCAGGAGGCAGGAGGGAGGATGATGGTGATAATGTATTTCCAAGGTTAACAGATAAGCAGACACATGTTTTTGTTTCTTTCTTTTTTTCTATCCGGCCCTTACCCGCTACGGGACTAACTAAGCATTACTAGCGACTAAACCTTACAAAATGTTTAACAAACGTACATGAAATACAAGTAAAAACTAAGACATGAACATATTGACGAGTTGTTCCCTCTTAACATTGACGCGTACATGAATTTATTTACATTAGGCAAAAAAGGACGATTGAAACAGCAAACAAGAATAAAAAAAAAAATGATCACAAGAAGACGAATTAAAAGAAAACTCCGCTCTCACTCAGACACACACACACACACACACACACACACACACACACACACACACACACACACACACACACACACACACGCACACTCACACACACACACACAAACGCTTACACACACAGGCGCGCGCGCGCGCGCGCGCGCGCGAGTGTTGTGTGTGTGTGTGTGTGTGTGTGTGTGTGTGTGTGTGTGTGTGTGTGTGGTGTGTGTGTGTGTGCTAGTTCTACCTGACTTTCATCTACTCTCTGTCCAGGGCAAAGGATTAGTGTAATGCACCGTGTGTGTGTGTGTGTGTGTGTGTGTGTGTGTGTGTGTGTGTGTGTGTGTGTGTGTGTGTGTGTGTGTGTGTGTGTGTGTGTGAGTGTGTGTGTGTGTGTGTGTGTGTGTGTGTGTGTGTGTGTGCGTGCGTGCGTGCGTGCGTGCGCGTGTGTGTGTGTGTGTGCGCGCGCTTGCGCGTGTGTGTGTGTGCGCGCGTGCGTTCCTCTGTGTGTGTGTGTGTGTGTGTGTGTGTGTGTGTGTGTGTGTGTGTGTGTGTGTGTGTGTGTGCACGTGCGCGCGTGCGTGCGGCGTGCGTGCGTGAGTGCATGTGTGCGTGTGTGTGTGTG
>JADBJO010002974.1:172622-187622 GCA_016801955.1 Conus betulinus
GGGGGGGGGGAGGGGGGGGTTATACAGAGAAAGTAGGGTGGAGGGATAGAGAAGGAGGGAGATTGGAGGAGGGCGAGGGATGGGGGGGGGGGGGGGGGGGGGGGAAGGATAGGAGAGGGAGAAAAGTGGGAGAGACGAAGGGAGTGGTAGATGGGAGGGATGGGGGAGAGATAGAAGGTAAGGGAGAGGAAGAGGGGGGGAGAGAGAGAGAGAGGGAGGGAGAGGGGGAGTGAGGAGGCAGTGAAGGGAAGGATAGGGGAGGTGGGAAATGAGGAGAGACGAAGCCTGCAATAGGAGGGGGAGGGGAAGACAGGTTAGAAAGTGAGGGGGAGGGCGGAGGGAGGGAGAGAGGGAGACAGAAGAACGCAGAGAGAGAGAGAGAGAGAGAGAGAGAGAGAGAGAGAGAGAGAGATTCGAGAGAGAGAGTTTGGAATTTGCTTGATTTCTGCTCTGGCTTTCGCAGTCAAACTCGAGTGTGTGTGTGTGTGTGTGTGTGTGTGTGTGTGTGTGTGTGTGTGTGTGTGTGTGTGTGTTCAGTTCAGTTTCTTCAGTTTAACGTCCTTCCACTAAAAGTGATATCAGACGATGTGTTGAAGTATATGAAATGTGCGTATTAACTGTGTAGTAGTTTCTTGATAATGTGTTGTATGAAAAAACATTTCCTATGATATGAGTTGAGATTGGAGATGGCCAGATAGAGGGACAAAGTGTGGATGTGAGTTTGTGTGTGAGCGAGTGTGTGTGTGTGTGTGTGTGTGTGTGTGTGTGTGTGTGTGTGTGTGTGTGCGTGTGTGGGTGCTGTGCGAGTGTGCGTGCGTGCGTGTGTGTGTGTGTGTGTGTGTGTGTGTGTGTGTGTGTGTGTGTGTGTGTGTGTGTGTAACAAATTTAACTAGTGACCAGCAACTTTCATCAGTGCGTAGCTTAGACACTGAGTATTCAACGTAGTGCAGGCCGTATGATGTATGTGCCAGGGACTGTAGAACTGGGTTGTGGGCCACACAGGGCGTAGTGCAGGCCGTATGATGTATGTGCCAGGGACTATGTTGTGGGGCCACACAGGTAATGCAGGCCGTATGATGTATGTGTCAATGATGTATGTGTCAGGGACTGTAGAACTGGGTTGTGGGGCCACACAAGGCGTAGTGCAGGCCGTATGATGTATGTGTGAATGATGTATGTGTCAGGGGCTGTAGAACTGGGTTGTGGGGCCACACATGGCGTAGTGCAGGCCGAATGATTATTTGTGAATGATGTATGTGTCAGGGGCTGTAGAACTGGGTTGTGGGCCACACAAGGCGTAGTAGTGCAGGCCGTATGATGTATGTGTCAGGGACCGTAGAACTGGGTTGTGGGGCCACACAGGGCGGACTATTTCACGTCACTGACCACCCTTCATATTATCCTGTGCTTTGTTGATCGTGTTGTGTCTTGCAGGGAAGACGTGAGCGACTACCTCGCAGAAAAAAAACGTCTGTTGGAAAGTTATGCCGGTCAGTCTCTTTGTCTCTGTGTTTGTCTCTGTCTCTGTCTGCCTGTCTGTCTGTCTGTGTCTGTGTCTCTGTCTGTGTCTGTCAGTCTGCCTGTTTGTCTCTCTTTGCACACACATTTACACATTCATTCACACACACACACACACACACACACACACACACACACACACACACACACGCACGCACGCATGCGTGTCTGTCTCTGTTTTAAACACACACACACACACACACACACACACACACACATTATAATCCTAGACAATAGCCACAGTTAACCCTTAATTGAATTGTATACCTGGAAGACATCGAAAAACTGACTAAATTTAACATTTTTGTGACTGGTTCACTTGTACAACATGAAGACGCCAACTGCAATTAACCCTTTTTTTGGATAGATTATTTGTAAAACATGAATAAGCTGATGATAGTTAATTTTCTTGACAAGCATAGTTTGAAAACGCGTCGTGTTTTGTCTTGTAACGTTTTTGCCCTTGTTTACAGCGAGCTCACTAAGAATCATTCTTAAAAATTTGTAAAAAAAAAAAAAAAAAAAAAAAAAAAAAAGAAAAAGAAAAAGAAAAAAGAAAACTTCTTCTTGACTAATGTGTGTGAGCAACGTATAGAAAAACGTAAGAGAGATTAACCCTGTCGTGGCCTTGCTGTCTTCCCCACAGTGGCACGCCTGCAGAAGTTCGACTGTTACGTGAACATCGCGGAGCAGGACTTGCTGGGCGTGGGGCGGGACATCCTGCAGAACCTGGAGGGCGTGCATGAGTTAAGGCTGTGTGTCTCACGCTAAGGGATGTCACTCTGGGCGGATTCGAGTACGAAGAAATGGCCAAAAATGCTGGAGACTAGGCAAGGCAGAAATGTGTGTGTGTGTGTGTGTGTGTGTGTGTGTGTGTGTGGTGTGTGTGTGTGTGTTTGTATAATTTGACGGATCATCATTTTCGACCAGATGATTTTCAAACAAACGAAGAGGACCCTTCACTGCGGGCAATGGAAAAGTCACCAAAACAGATTCACTATCACCGACCCAGTTATATCAACGGTGACGGAAAAAAAACAGCCTTGAATCATAACAGGCTGAGAATTGGAAAAGAAAATAAGAAAAAGAAAAAAGAAAAACAGATGGAAAGAAAAAAAAAAGAACGAAGCCAGGAAAGAAAAGCTGGCATATTATCTCCACAGGTCTAAAGACATTGTTCTGATTGTTCTTCCAAGTGTGACAGCAGGGTGCTCATTGTTCTCATTGTTATTCTTACAGGTGTGACAGCATGGTCCTGGTTATTCTCATTGTTACAGGTGTGACAGCAGGGTGCTGATTGTTCTCATTGTTCTCATTGTTACAGGTGTGACAACAAGGTGCTGATTGTTCTCATTGTTACAGGTGTGACAGCAAGGTGCTGATTGTTCTCATTGTTCTCATTGTTACAGGTGTGACAGCAGGGTGCTGATTGTTCTCATTGTTACAGGTGTGGTAGCAAGGTGCTGATTGTCCTCATTGTTACAGGCGTGGCAGCAATGTCTTCATTGTTCTCATTGTTACAGGTGTGACAGCAAGGTCCCCATTGTTTTCGTTGTTCTCATTGTTACAGGTGTGACAGCATGGTCCTCATTGTTCTCATTGTTACAGGTGTGACAGGAAGGTGCTGATTGTTCTCATTGTTCTCATTGTTGCAGGTGTGACAGCAAGGTGCTGATTGTTCTCTTTGTTACAGGCGTGACAGCAAGGTCTTCATTGTTCTCATTGCCACAGGTGTGACAGCAAGGTGCTGATTGTTCTCATTGTTCTCATTGTTACAGGTGTGACAACAAGGTGCTGATTGTTTCTCATTGTTACAGATGTGACAGCAAGGTGCTCATTGTTCTCATTGTTACAGATGTGACAAACAAGGTGCTCATTGTTCTCATTGTTACAGATGTGACAGCAAGGTGCTGATTGTTGTCATTGTTACAGGTGTGACAACAAGGTGCTCATTGTTCTCATTGTTACAGGTGTGACAGCAAGGTGCTCATTGTACTCATTGTTACAGATGTGACAGCAAGGGCTCATTGTTCTCATTGTTACAGATGTGACAGCAAGGTGCTCATTGTTCTCATTGTTACAGATGTGACAGCAAGGTGCTGATTGTTCTCTTTGTTACAGATGTGACAGCAAGGTGCTGATTGTTGTCATTGTTACAGGTGTGACAGCAAGGTGCTCATTGTTCTCATTGTTACAGATGTGACAGCAAGGTGCACATTGTTCCCATTGTTACAGGTGTGACAGCAAGGTTCACATTTTTCCCATTGTTACAGGTGTGACAGCAAGGTGCACATTGTTCTCATTGTTACAGGTGTGACAGCAAGGTGCTCATCGTTCTGACTAAGAGTTACGAGGACTCTGATGCCTGTCAGTTTTTGACCCAGTTGCCGTCACCTTGGATCCAGGTGGGTTCCCCACTTACCCCCCCCCCCCCCCCCCCCCTCGCCACACACACACACACACACACACACACACACACACACACACACACACACACACACATACACACACACGCATACTCACGCACACACACACACACACACACACACACACACACACACACACACACACACACACACACAGCTGCGCGTACACACACACGCACACACACACAACATACACACACACACACACACACACACACACACACACACACACACACACACACACACACACACACATACACACAACACACACACACACACACACACACATACACACACACACACACACACACACACACACACACACCTCTATAATTTAACTCCAGTTCATGCTATCACTTCCTCTGGGTACATAAAATGCTGTTGTCACTCATGGTCAGACTCATGGGGGAGTGTGAGGGAGTGGGGGGGAGTCCAAGGACGACCGTCAAGAGTGCCCTTGGTGTTTGTTACTGCCTTGACATCGTCTGCTCTCTTCCTTCTCTTCTCCCTTCATCAACTCTTTCCTCAACTCTCCCCTTCTTTCCTCCTTCCTTCTTTCCTTCTCCACCTGTGTCAGTGTGTTTCCTTCTCTCTCTCTTTTCGTTCTTCTTTCCTTCTCTCCCTGTGTCATGGATTATCCGTCTTCCCCATGGGTTATCGCCCTTATCCCTTCTTATTTTATTTCTCTGTTTTTCTGTCCCTGTGTCATGGGTTATCTCCCTTCTCCCGTCTTTATTTCTCTATTTTCCTGGTTACCCCCCTTCTCCCTTCTTACTTTATTTCTCTGTTTTTCTCTCCCTGTATCATGGGTTATCCCCCTTCTCCTTTCTTACTTTATTTCTCTGTTTTCGTCCTTTCTGTGGCAGGGATTGTACCCCCCCCCCCCCCCCCCTTTTCCCTTCTTACTTTATTTCTGTTTTTTTCTCCATGTGCCCTTCTCCCTTCTTTATTTCTGTGGCAGGTTTTTTTTTCTGCCTGTGTCATAGGTTATCCTTTCTCCCGTCTTTATTTCTGTTTTTCTCTCCCTGTGTCATAGGTTATCCCCCTTCTCCCCTCTTTATTTCTCTGTTTTTTTCTCTCCCTGTGTCATAGGTTATCCCCTTCTCCCGTCTTTATTTCTCTGTTTTTCTCTCCCTGTTTCATAGGTTATCCCCCTTCTCCCCTCTTTAATTCTCTGGTTTTTCTCTCCCTGTGTCATAGGTTATCGTCCTTCTCCCTTCTTTATTTCTTTGTTTTTCTCTTCCTGTGTCGTGGATTTTCGCCCTCACTCTTCTCCCTTTTTCTTTACTTTGTTCCGTGCGTCATGGATTATCCCCTCTCCCCCTTCTCTCTTCTTCCTTCTTTACTTTCCATGCATTGTGGATTATCCCTCTCCCCCTTCTCCCTTCTTCTTTCCATGTGTCATGGATTATCCCCCCTCCCCCTTCTTCCTCCTTTACTTCTTTCCATGCGTCATGGATTTACCCCCCCTCCCCCTTCTTCCCTCCCTTTACTTCTTTCCATGCGTCATGGATTATCCCCCCCCCCCCCCTTCTCCCCCTTCTGCCTTCTTCCTTCTTTACTTCCTTCCATGCGTCATGGATTATCCCCCCTCCTCCTTCTACCTTCTTCCTTCTTTACGTCTTTCCATGCGTCATGGATTATTCCCCCTCCTCCTTCTCTCTTCTTCTTTCTTTACTTTCTTTCCATGCGTCATGGATGATCCCCCCTCCTCCTTCTGCCTTCTTACTTCTGTCCTTCTGTGCCTGTACCAGGGTCACGGAAGAGCAAGCTGATTCCCCTGCTGGTGGACGAGGACACCCACATCCCCCGAGTTCTGCGCTGTCTGGCCATGCTGAACTACCACCGCGACAAACGGCTGGGCTTCCTCTGGCCCCGTCTGAAATGCGCCATCAGGGCAGGTCCCAGCCGCCGGTGAGGGGAAGCAGGTCACGTGTAGATGACGTCTTACTCTTCGGAGTGCTCCTCTGACACCATGACGGCTCCATCGTGACGTGTGTGTGTGTGTGTGTGTGTGTGTGTGTGTGGTTTGACTTGTTTCACATCTGCAGCACGCTAGGAAATTCCTTGTCTACGGTGATAGTTTGACGTCAGTGAGACGATTGGTTTGACGTCATTGGGATGAAAATGACTTTGACGTCACTGAGATGTCATGTAGATGGTAGGTGGTCAAGTGCTACATCTGAGACTTGGGGGCGGTGTTCTGACGTGAAGGCGATACGACTGTGTCAGCGATGGATGGTAAAGATGTCGTACTGAGGCAAAGACAGCAGCAGGTCTTTCTCGTGACTTCTGACGTCCTGGTCATGGCGGAGTACGGCTGGAGGTCGGTCTGGCTGAAGAATGGCACTTGAACCAGACGTACGTCCGATTTTTACCGTTGGTGTTGTCTAGACACCACTGCAAGCTCCGTTCTGAGTCCGCGCTGCGTTTGCCCCACCCCACCGCCTTCAGGTTCCCTCCTTCCTCACTGGGCCTTTCCCAACACTCCGTATGTCTGTACTGCTGCAACATGGGAACAAAGGGAGAAGACTGTATGCCTGTACTGCTGCAACAGGTCAACAAAGGGAGAAGACTGTATGTCTGTACTGCTGCAACATGTCAACAAAGGGAGAAGACTGTATGCATGTCTGTACTGCTGCAACATGGGAACAAAGGGAGAAGACTGTATGTCTGTACTGCTGGAACATGGGAACAAAGGGAGAAGACTATGTCTGTACTGCTGAACATGCGAACAAAGGGAGAAGCCTGTATGTCTGTACTGCTGAACATGGGAACAAAGGGAGAAGACTGTATGTCTGTACTGCTGAACATGGGAACAAAGGGAGAAGACTGTATGTCTGTACTGCTGAACACGGGAACAAAGGAGAAGACTGTATGTCTGTACTGCTGAACACGGGAACAAAGGGAGAAGACTGTATGTCTGTACTGCTGAACACGGGAACAAAGGGAGAAGACTGTATGTCTGTACTGCTGAACACGGGGGAACAAAGGGAGAGAAGACTGTATGTCTGTACTGCTGAACACACTGGGAACAAAGGGAGAAGACTGTATGTCTGTGGAACTGCTGTATGTCTGTAACAGGGGAAGACTGTAACTGCTGAACATGGGAACAAAGGGAGAAGACTACTGTATGTCTGTACTGCTGAACATGGGAACAAAGGGAGAAGACTGTATGTCTGTACTGCTGTGGGAACAAAGGGAGAAGACTGTACTGTACTGCTGAACACGGGAACAAAGGGAGAAGACTGTATGTCTGTACTGCTGAACACGGGAACAAAGGGAGAAGACTGTATGTCTGTCTGTACTGCTGAACATGGGAACAAAGAACAAAGGGAGAAACTGTATGTCTGTACTGCTGAACATGCGAACAAAGGGAGAAGACTGTATGTCTGTACTGCTGAACATGGGAACAAAGGGGAACAATGTCTGTACTGCTGAACAGAACAAAGGGAGAAGACTGTATGTCTGTACTGTACTGACTGAACGTCTGTACTGCTGAACAAAGGGAGAAGACTATGTCTGTACTGCTGAACATGTGAACAAAGGGAGAAACTAGCATGTCTGTACTGCTGAACATGCGAACAAAGGGAGAAGACTATGTCTGTACTGCTGAAACATGTCCAACATTTTTTTACGTTTGTTTGTTTTGTTTTGTTTTGTTGTCTTTCTTTCTAGAGACGCTGTATCAGAAATGTAGGCAATTTTCTTCAGTTCAGTGTCTATTACGCAGAAAATGGTATTTAGAAATGTTGACAGTTTTCTCCAGTTTTTTCTCCAGTGTGTGTGTTTCACAGAAAATGGTATCAGAAATGTTGACAGTTTTCTCCAGTTTAGTGTCTATTTCACAATGGTATCAGAAATGTTGACAGTTTTCTCCAGTTTAGTGTGTGTTTCACAGAAAATGGTATCAGAAATGTTGACAGTTTTCTCCAGTTTAACGTCTGTTTCACAATGGTATCAGAAATGTTGACAGTTTTCTCCAGTTTAACGTCTGTTTTCAGAAAATGGTATCAGAAATGTTGACAGTTTTCTCCAGTTTAACGTCTGTTTCACAATGGTATCAGAAATGTTGACAGTTTTCTCCAGTTTAACGTCTGTTTCACAATGGTATCAGAAATGTTGACAGTTTTCTCCAGTTTAACGTCTGTTTCACAATGGTATCAGAAAACAGTTTTCTCCAGTTTTTCTGTTTCCAGTATCAGAAAACAGTTTTTTTCTCTGTTTTTCACACAATGGTATCAGAAATGTTGACAGTTTTCTCCAGTTAATGTCTGTTTAATAGAAAGTGGTGTCAGAAATGTCGATGATGTATTTCAACTGAAAAAAAATCGTACCAGAAATGGTGTTCTTCAGATGAAGGTCCTGTCACAGAACATGACATGAGACACGGTGACCGCCGTGTGAAGAACACATGGCTGACATCACTATGTCACGAATTATGTATAGATTTCTATATTTGGAATGATAAACCTGACAGCGTTTTCTTTACACAGGAGTTAAGATGGCGTATTTCATTTGATATCTAGTTTAGAAGTAGGTAGGTAGTTTTCTGATTTTCATGAGGATGAGTTAGCAGATGTCGAGCCTATAGTAATAGGCACAGGGGTGAGAATATACACTCTCTCTCTCTCTCTCTCTCTCTCTCTCTCTCTCTCTCTCTCTCTCTCTCTCTCTCTCTCTCTCTCTATCTCTCTATATATATATATATATATATATATATATATATATATATATATATATATACTGGTCAGGCCTTTGCACTACATATAGAGCTATGCAAATTATCCCTCCTTAGAAGTCATAAACTTGCTTTTGATATTCTCGTTATCATTATGCTTTTTACTTACACATATAAAGAGATTTCTAAAAGATGTAAATAGTTTCGATTGCCTGTTTTGTGTTAATTTGTACATGCGTGCATGCATGTGTGTATAGGTGTGCATGTAGATGTGTCTACATGTGTATGTATGCAGGCATGTGTGTGTAGTGTGTATGGATGCATGCATGTGTGTATATGTGTTTACATGTTTGCATGCATGTGTGTGCATGTTTGCATGCAATTGTGTGTAGTGTGCATGTGTGCAAGCATGCTTGTGCATGTGTGCATGCATGTTTCAATACGTGTGCATGTGTGCATGCACATTTCTATACGTGTGTATGCATGTGTGTATAGTGTGAATGTGTGCATGCATGCGTGTATAGTGTGCATGCATGCATGCATGTGTATAGGTGTGCATGCATGCGTGTATAGTGTGCATGTGGGCATGCATGCGTGTATATGTGTGCATGCATATGTGTATTGTGTGCACGCCTGTGTATAGTGTGAGGGTGTGCATGCATGCATGTTTACATATGTGCATGTGTGAACATGTGAAGAGTATGATTCTTCCCAACTTTTGAGAAGAGGGAGTTTGCAGTGGTTAATCCTGCAACAGTGAGGGGTAACCTAGCTGGTAGTTTGGAATGCCAGTTAAGAGGCTGGTCACTCAGCAGACAATTTGCCTACGGCTGGTCTGGGCAGACTGGTTTAGAAGAGACAGCCATTGGGACTTCAGCCACATCGTAACTGGGGTTGCTTTTGCTAAGCCTCTCTCGGACCATGGCTGGTCTGGATGGCTTGGTCTGGAAGACAAATTATAGGCCGAAGAGACAGCCCTGACAGACCGTGAAGCCGTAGTTGGTGTTCTTTTTGCTGAGGTGGACTTGACATTTTAGAGAGATAAATATCCGCAGGTGGGAGTCGTTGGCAACGGGAGTGCACGCATGCTGGATTTTGACCTAGATACGGAGTCTGAAGGGTTTGTCTTGATGTTCCTCTGCACTTCTCCAGATCCAGCCACTTACATGACGGTCAGCCTTGTTGTTTGTCTGGCCCTGTGGGATAGAACGACAGTTCAAGAGGAGCCAGCGAAGCCAGACCTGGCCTTATTAGACGCTTCTAGTGATTCCATTGTGACTCAGGCCACAAAAGAGTTTCTCGAAAGATCTCCTTGAAAGGGGCTGGGAGGCCTATATACTCCCCGCATTCTAGCTCTGAGACCGTTTTCTTCACTGAGCAGAGTGTGGTGAATGCTGTGACGCCGATTCCGTTAATCAGGTGCCTGTAAATGTAAAAGGGCTGAAAAGCCACAGCCATTGTTGGGCCAGGGTGCAGGCCTAGCGGGTGACACGTGAGGAACCGTTGCGTGTAGCGCGCATTGTCCTGAGGGCGGTGTGGTTGGCTCGAACCCACTGTGATTTGAAATAAAAGAGAGAGAGGACACCAACAAGCTGGTGTTGGTGTGGAAGATGATGTGCCCACTCACTCTCTTCCCCATCTCCTACTCCTCTACCCTTCTTATAATCTTTACAAATGCATATGTATATAGAGTGCATGTGTACATGCATGTATGTATAGGTGTGTATGTATGCATGCATGTGTGTATAGGTGTGTATGTATGCATGCATATGTGTATAGGTGTGCATACCTGTGTGTAATGGTGTGTATGTGTACATGCATGTGTGTATATGTGTGCTTGTGTGTATGCACGTGTGTATAGGTGTGCATATGTGTGTGCTTGTGTGTATAGGAGTCCACGTGTGTGTGTGCACCTGCGTGTAGGTGTGTATGCAGGTGTGTGTAGGTGTGCATGTGTGTATGCTTGTGTGTATAGATGTGCATGTGTGCGTGTGCACATGTGTGTAGTTGTGCATGTGTGTATGTACGTGTGTGTAGGTGTGCTTTTGCGTATGCACGTGTGTATAGGTATGCATGTGTGCATGCACGTGCGTGTAGTACACACACAACACACACACACACACACACACACACACACACACACACAAGCATGCACATACATGCAGCCGGCCCCAAAGAACACCACCCCCGAACAGGAGCGTCAATGTTAAGGTCCCAACAGCTGCCTATATGATGGTCTGCCCTTGCAAAAGCACAGACTGTCTGTAGGCTCTGCTCTCTCCCTCTTCCCAGCTTGCACGGCGAAATTGTCCTCAACAGGCTTGTCCTGAGTACCCAGTCTTTCTGTCTGTGCGCAGTACATTGTGGGATATGTGAATTCCACGTTGCCTCTGTCTTTTCATGCAGACCGAGATGAACTGTGGGGTCAGTGGCTTGTGACTGACTCTGTTCCTGTCTGTTTATTCAGTTGCTTTAATTATAATTAAGTGCACAGTCGAATTTTCCATTTCTCTCTTGCGACCTCTGTGGACCCCCTACGCTGACAGCTAACCGTAAGCTAACAGCAATACACGCTCCCTGGCTGATATACAATACTCGCGTTTCCCACCTCCGCCTGCATGGCACGTGTTGCCAAGTTCCCGCTTGTGAGCACCTTCAGCAACATTCCCACGCCCTGGAAGATGCGGTTCAGTGCTGGCATACGGACGGCCTCTCTCTCTCTCTCTCTCTCTCTCTCTCTCTCTCTATCTCTCTCTCTCTCTCTCTCCTCTCTCTCTCTCTCTCTCTCTCTCTCTCTCTGTCTCTCTGTCTCTCTCTCTCTCTCTCTCCTCTCTCTCTCTCTCTCTCTCTCTCTCTCTCTCTCTCTCTCTCAGTGACCAGGGATAGTGCAGACAGAGGCGCTGACCCGGTTCTCGTTGAACGCGCAGAAAGAAGACAATACTAAAGTAAATAGGCACTCCGTCATCAGGTGGGGGAGGGAGTAAAGCAGACAATACTACGGTAAATAGCATTCTGTCATCAGGTTGGGGAGTAAAGTAGACAATACTACGGTAATAGGCATTCTGTCATCAGGTGGGGATGTAAAAGCAGACAATACTACGGTAAAATAGGCATTCTGTCATCATGTGGGGGGTAGGGAGTAAAGCAGACAATACTACGGTAAATAGGCATTCTGTCATCAGGGGGGGGGGGGGGGGGGGGGGGGGGGGGGGGGGGGGGGGGGGGGGGTGCATATCATTACAGAAATCCTATTTCTTTTCAAACACCCGTTTTTTTGTGGGTAGATTCCGTACTGAGTGTGTTAATTACAATCCACCTAGTTGTGATCAATGGACACAGTGGCGACGCCACACACACAATGCTCTGACTGGGACAGCTGAAAGGCGATGACGTCACTGTTAGCGCGGGGGGTCTACACACGGCCCCTTCATATTTCCCTCTGTCTCGGTGCAGGGGCAGAGTTGTCAACTACTGGCGCGGCGCCTTCCCATCAGACGGGCACACTACTGCCACACACGTTGAAAGGAAAAATGTCATTAAGATCATCGGGACACTGTCCCTCTCCTTTTGTGTTTTTATCTTTATAATTTCTCTTCGCTATCGATGCTTGTGTTGATTATTGAGAATCCTTACAGTCTTGTTGGCGGTTTTTTTTTTTTTTTTTTTTTTTTTTTTCAATTGTTTATTATGTTCTTTTCAAGCTGACATTTTATTTAGAAATCCGGAAAATCTGTTACAATTGAAGGTCCAGTTCGTCCTTGTTGGATGTTTGTTAAAAGGCAGAGATCAGAACACGTCCATTCCATTTGTGCACGTGACAGAAAAGAAAGGAATCTCTCGAGATGTCAGCAATGTTGACTGCTTATCTGTGTTTTGGTATGCAGTCATCGTTGGGTCGACATTGTTTTGCTGCTCATTCCAAAGCGCAGTGTTTGAGAGGAACTTTGGTATGTAACTGTACAGATTGATATCTTGACTAAAGCCATGATCTTCGCTCCACTGTCGTCATTATATTTGTTTTGTTGCCGCTTGTGTGTGCGTGCGTGCCTGCGTCCATTCGTGTGTGTGTGTGTTCTTGCGCCCCGCGTACGCGCCCATGTGTGTGTGTGTGTGTGTGTGTGTGTGTGTGTGTGTGTGTGTGTGCATGTGCGCGTGCATGCGTGCGTGCGTGCGTGTGTGTGTGTGTGTGTGTGTGTTGTGTGTGGGGGGGGGGGGGGGTGTGTGTGTGGGGGGGGGGGGGGGGGGGGGGGGGGGCGCGCGCGCGCGAAGTTTGTTCGAACTATCGAGTTTTGGGGTCATGTGTAATTTCTACTTCCACTGAGCTTGTGCAGACATAGATCCCCCTTTCGCCTCTACCAAGCCCACCCTCCCCCCTTCCGCACACACACACACACACACACACACACACACACACACACACACACACACACACACATACACGCACGCACGCGCGCGCGCGCGCGTGCATGCACACGTGCAAAGAGACAGACACAGGTAGAGTTGCACAGCTTTTGCCTGAAGAAAATTCTTTGCGTTTCAACCATGACATGGAGTATTTCATTCACGTTGATTTAATTCTCTGCATTTCAGTCATGACATGGAGTATTCCATTCACGTTGATTTCCACAGAGTCGTGCCATTTACTGCATGCTGACAAAGAGAATCCGAATCCTTCCATAATCACTTATTTCTAAGTACGAGGACATGCTTCAAAGACTTCAAAGAGACAGTTTCCGCGTGTGTAACCTACTATCATCCAAGACAACTCAGTTTCTGAATAATACAACCCAATCCGAACTGTACAATAGTAACCTAGGAAATCCAATGCACACTCCCCCCTCCTCGTCCTCAAAAAATGATTCAAACAAACAAAATTACGAACACACACACACACACACCACACACACACACACACACACACACACACACACACTGCAGGAAAGGGAGGCTGATCTGTGAAGGCAGTGTACAATACACTGTGAAGGCAGTGTACAATACACTGTGAAAGGCAGTGTACAACACGCTGTGAAAGCAGTGTACAACATACTGTGAAGGCAGTGTACCACACACTGTGAAGGCAGTGTACCACACACTGTGAAGGCAGTGTACCACACACTGTGAAGGCAGTGTACCACACACTGTGAAGGCTGTGTACCACACACTGTGAAGGCAGTGTACCACACACTGTGAAGGCAGTGTACCACACACTGTGAAGGCAGTGTACCACACACTGTGAAGGCAGTGTACAACACACTGTGAAGGCAGTGTACAGCACACTGTGAAGGCAGTGTACCACCACACTGTGAAGGCAGTGTACCACACACTGTGAAGGCAGTGTACAACACACTGATTCATCACAACCTTCGTTCCATCCTTCAATCCACTGTGAACTCTTGTCATTGATTTCATCAACAGTCGCCCCTCTCGCTGTCTGTATCGTCTCTGTCTGTCCGTCTGTCTCTCTTTGTCTTGTCTCTGTCTGTCTGTCTCTCTCCCTTTATCCCTCTCTGTCTGTCTGTCTGTCTGTCTGTCTGTCTGTCTGTCTCTCTCTCTCTCTCTCTCTCTCCTCTCTCTCTCCTCTCTCTCTCTCTCTCTCCCTGTCTGTCTGTCTGTCTGTCTGTCTGTCTCTCTGTCGGTCGGTCGGTCGGTCGGTCGGGTCGGTCTCTCTGTCTCTGTCTGTCTGTCTGTTGTCTGTCTGTCTGTCTGTCTGTCTGTCTCTCTCTCTCTCTCTCTCTCTCATCTCTCTCTCTCTCTCTCTCTCTCTGTGAACAGTCCCACAATAGTTTTTTTTCAATAGCATGGGGGCCCAGGTCATTGCTGTACTGTGGTGAGGCAGCAGCAGAACCACACCGGCTGTGGAGCAGGGGAGTAATGACGTCAGGGGTATGCCGAGGAAGGCACTGACAGGGGGAGACCCAACACAAACAAATGAAAACAAATAAAATATACACACTCTCCAAAGAGAGCACGTAGTTAAAAGAAAGAAAAGTCTCCATGCACAAAAATGACATTGCCAAGTGCAAGAACAACAATGTTACAACGTTCTTCATGTTGCTGTTCTTGTCGTTGTTGTTGTTTCCTTCATCATCATGATGATGATGAAGATGATGATGACGTCGACGGTAACACATCATAAATCATCATCATCATCATCATCATCATTATATCATCATCATCATCATCATCGTCATCATCATCATCATCATCATACATCATCATCATCATCATCATCATTATCATCCATCAACAACAACAACAACAACGCCAACACCAACAGCAGCAAGAGCAGTGTCAACATCAGTCCTGTTGGCGGCTATCTCTGAGGTGCTGCACAACGACCCACACCACCTTCACCACCAGAAACACCGCCCCCAT
>JADBJO010002974.1:195122-207622 GCA_016801955.1 Conus betulinus
AGAGAGAGAGAGAGAGAGAGAGAGAGAGAGAGAGAACTCTGAAACTCTGAAAAAAAAAAAATGAATAGACCATAGACCCATGCCATTGCGAGTGGTTACAGACGGAATCAATTTTGTATCACCGCAGAAACACAATTTATTGATTCTGTAATAATGCATACAAACACACCAGTACTATGCACATTTCCATTTCGTTACTTATTCGAGTGAGCTACCGCACATTTTTGAAGCCCTTTTCAAGATAGATAGCGAGTCGAATTACAATCATTTATTTTCAGGTGCCAGAAACATTTGTTAGTTTGAACTGCGAAGGCTGGTTAGAGTATTTATGAGGAATATACTTTTCTCTCTTAAACCCTGATGCCGCGGACCGCGTAAAACAAAGCGAACTTCGGTCTCCATCTGCGAAACACAGAATGGACATGACATATCATTTTCCGTTACATTTTTACCGAAGCGTAGTTTGTGCACGCTCAGCTGTGAGACACCTAACTGTAACCTAATCAAACTGATTCTAGCTCGCAAATGATTAAGTACATTCAAAAAGCGAGATAAAATCGATTCACTCTTGAACGTTCGAAACATCTGGACACATCACTTTGTTCCATGTCATGAGACCATTGAATCTTGTAACCATTAATAATATAATACTTTTTTTTTTTTTTTTTTTTTTTTTTTAATCCTTATAAAAATGCCTTCTCGTTCTCAACCCCCAAACCTCTCCATAACCATATTTGTACACGAAGAAACAAATTGCTGATGCCCATGTGTTCTTGTTGTTATCATGTAAACGTAGTACTTAGCATTCTATACGACTTCTGAGTCGAACGATGAAATGGCATCTTCAACATTCTTAACCAGTATCGAACACTTTTGAGGTGCAAGTTTACATATAGTGGAAAACGTCCCAACTCACCGTAAATCATCACATTAGGAGTTCTTACACTAACATTTTTTTTTGTTGTTGTTGTGAGAACAGGTACACTTTTTCTACTATATCAAGATTTCCTATGATGCCCCAAAGTTTGGCTCCATAACTAAGCATAGGATGGATCTGAGCATCAAAAAGTTTTAAAGAATATGACTGGCGATTTTTCTCCTAATGACCAAAGCAAACTTAAAAAATTGCTAATGACCCTTTTTCTCGCTCGACTCGATAAATCGTTAACCAAGATATTTATACATATTACCAACTGATACTGTATTCCGTCCGTAATACCATTCTTTATGTTCAGAGACAAAATAGCCACCATTTCTAAAGACGGCAGTATTTGACTTCTCTAAATTCACGATTAAACCCAAGATCTGTTGATATAGAACTTAGCTCAGGCCCTGTCTCTCTACTACTGGCAAACTGATTCATAAAACACGGGGAGATTAGAGAGAGAGAGAGAGAGAGAGAGAGAGAGAGAGAGAGAGAGAGAGAGAGAGAGAGAGAGAGAGAGAGAGACAGACAGACAGACAGACAGACAACAGAGACAGACAAACAGAGAGAGAGTGAGGCAGACAGACAGAGACAGGACAGACAGACAGACTGACAGAGGCACGGACAGAGAGAGAGAGAGAGGATGGGGATGGAGGGGGGGGGGAGGGGTAGCGGTGCAGGAGGGAGGTAGTAAGCATTACAGCGTAGGAGCAACATTGACTTTGAGTCTATAGACCAACCCTTCGTCCTACACCCCTCCCCCCGCCCAACCCCCCACCCTTTCATGTCCCCCCCCCCCCCCCCCCCCCCCCCCCCCCACCTCGCTCTCTGATTGCTGAAAGCTTTGGAAGCGAAATCCCAGCCAGCCTCCTCCCTCTCCCTCTCCCTCCTCTCCCACTCCCTCTCCTCTCTCCAAACCCAATCACAGTAACAGGCACTCTTTGATCATGGCGCCTGTCAACTGTGTGTGCTGGCCACGAGGGGAGACCAGTAAGAATTCAGGGCTGTAACTATGGTCCTCCCCCCTCCATCCCCCTCCCCCATACCACATCACACCGCGCGCGCGCGCGCGCGCACACACACACACACACACACACACACACACACACACACACCACCACCCACCACCACCACCACCACCACCACACACACACACACACACACACACACACACACACACACACACACACACACACACACACACACACTCACCCGGCACACCACCGCCACCACCACCACCACCACACACACATACATACATACACACCCACAAAACAAAGTGTGAAAGTAACGCACTTTAATGAACGACACAAAACAAGACAAGAAATTTTCGGCAATAAGCCTTCCTCAGCAACAAAACAATGAAAACAGTACAGACATTAACATGCACAATACTCCCCTTGTGAAGCCAAAGTGGTGAATGAAGTGAAAGAAAGAGGGGCAGTGGGAGAGAGGGTGAGTAGTGTTCGAGGAAGAGGCACGAGGAAAGAGGGTAGAGTGAAGCGAGGAGAGAGGAAAGAGAGAGAGAGAGAGAGAGAGAGAGAGAGAGAGAGAGAGAGAGAGAGAGAGAGAGAGAGAGAAGAGAGAGAGAGAGAGAGAGAGAGAGAGAGAGAGAGAAGAGGACAGGGAGGGGAAGGAGAGGGGGGGGGGGGGGGGGGTGTGTGATTGTGTGTAGTGGGTGTGTTGCATATGAAAGAAATGAAACAAGAGAGAACACAATAAATGAAATACAATATGCATGCCAAAAAGCATCGTAAATGACAAGGGGGGGGGGGGGGGGGAGAGAAGGGGGTCAGCCGCCTAAAGCACCCGACCCAAGTCTGACCCTAGGGTAGGTTGCCCTACCCAAGCACCAAGGGGTGAGAGGGAAAACGGGAGAACCCCGAGAAAAAAACCCCCCCCATGAAAAAACTTCTTGCGCGCAAGCACAACACACACACACACACACACACACACACACACACACACACACACACACACACACACACACACACACACACACACACACGCCACACACACACACCACACACACACACACACACGTACCTATAAGCACAAAAAAAAAAAAAAAAAAAAAAAAAAACTGGGGGGGGGGGGGGGGGGGGGGGGGGGGGGGGGGGGGGGGGGGGGGGGGGGGTACAATGGAGAGTAAATGAGTAAATGTACAAACAAGGCATACATTAAAACATTTGGGTAAAGAATAGGGAGGTAGGTGGTGCTATGGTGGCGCAACAGAAAAAGGCAAAAAAAAATAAGAGCATTAACGCAAAAGATAGATATGAGGTCATGATGAGAGGCGCTAACGATATTCAAAGGCAGCAGAGATCACTGAGAATATCAGACCTACTATTTTGGTCATTTTATCTCACTCCTGTTCTTCGCATGGCAGAATCTAGACACGCCAGTAAGAATACTTCTGAAAATACTTGAAAAACAAATTCACAACACGTACCCAACTGTGAGTGGCCAATATGTGCCAGGATGTGCGATGTCCGCTCTACATGTGTCATATGAAATGTGGTCGATGCTTTCAAAATATGCAGTAATCATATCTTTTATTTTCTATTGTCCTGGTCAGAATTGGACAGTTTAGTAGCATATGATGGACTGAAATATTTACCTCACATAAACACGCAACCTCAGGAGAGAATTTTGAGAAAGTAAAGATAGTGATATTATGACACATGGGAAAGAGAAAGCATAGACAGCGATATGATTGACACATGGGAAACAGAAAGCAGAGACAGTGATATGTATGACACATGGGAAACAGAAAGCAGAGATAGTGATATGTATGACACATAGGAAACAGAAAGCAGAGATAGTGATATGTATGACACATAGGAAACAGAAAGCACAGACAGTGATATGTATGACACATAGGAAACAGAAAGCAGACACAGTGATATGTATGACATATGGGAAACAGAAAGCACAGATAGTGATATGTATGACACATAGGAAACAGAAAGCAGACACAGTGATATGTATGACACATGGGAAACAGAAAGCAGACACAGTGATATGTATGACATATGGGAAACAGAAAGCGGAGACAGTGATATGTATGACATATCGGAAACAGAAAGCGGAGACAGTGGTATGTATGACATACGGGAAAATGAAAAGTAACAGCTGACAATTTCTTATTGCTTTCTTTCTTGCTTCCAGACATCAAAAGCAAGAATTCTTCTTGTGCTTCTTGTTCTGTTCTAGCTCTTCTTTTGTCATCATCATCATCATCATCATCATCATCATCATCATCATCATCATCATCATCATCATCATCATCGTTATTATTATGATTATTATTGCTATCATCATCATTATCATCATGATCATCATCGTTATTATTATTATTATTATTATTATTATTATTATTATCATCATCATCATCATCATCATCATCATCATCATCATCATCATCGTTATTGTTGTTCTTGCTGCTGCTACTGCTGCTGCTGAGACTATTTCTATAACACCTACCTCAGAGACCCATCTTCAAGAGTTTGACAATCCACGCTCTCGCTTTCAAACGGGCTGCCTACCTGGGTAGAGCTTGCAAAGAGCTACCTGAACCCGGGACTCTCGAGTGTGGGATATAGAATCAGAGACCTATTTAACCCAGATACATAGAACATGGATGTGGGACAGAGAATCTGGGATTATCTTACCTGGGATATAGAATCTGAAACATATTGAAGCTTCAGACATAGAACATGCAAACACATGAGACTGTGGGACAGAGAATCTGGGGATTATCTTACCTGGGATATAGAATCTGAAACATATTGAAGCTTCAGACATAGAACATGCAAACACATAGGACTGTGGGACAGAGAATCTGGGGATTATCTTACCTGGGATATAGAATCTGAAACATATTGAAGCTTCAGACATAGAACATGCAAACACATGAGACTGTGGGACAGAGAATCTTGGACTTACCGATCCTGGAATGTCGAGTCACAATGACATGCCTGACCTGCTGATGCCCCTCTCCCCCCTCCCCCCTTCCACCTCAGGGAGGAACCCGTGGAACTGAGGACAGTTCTGTGGTGCGGAAGCGGGTCAAAGAATAGACACAGAAACAATTCACCCAGATGAACCCAGACATGGCGGACAACAGACACAGAAACAATTCATCCAGATGAACCCAGACATGGACAACAGACACAGAAACAATTCACCCAGATGAGCCAGACATGGCGGACAACAGACACAGAAACAATTCATCCAGATCAGCCAGACATGGCGGACAACAGACACAAAACAATTCATCCAGATGAACCCAGACATGGCGGACAACAGAAACAGAAACAATTCATCCAGATGAACCAGACATGGACAACAGACACAGAAACAATTCATCCAGATGAGCCAGACATGGCGGACTACAGACACAGAAACATTCATCCAGATGAACCAGACATGGCGGACAACAGACACAGAAACAATTCACCAGATGAACCAGACATGGCGGACAACAGACACAGAAATAATTCATCCAGATGAACCCAGACATGGCGGACAACAGACACAGAAACAATTCAACTAGATGAACCCAGACATGGCGGACAACAGACACAGAAACAATTCATCCAGATGAACCCAGACATGGCGGACAACAGACACAAAAACAATTCATCCAGATGAACCCAGACATGGCGGACAACAGACACAAAAACAATTCATCCAGATGAACCCAGACATGGCGGACAACAGACACAAAAAATTCATCTAGATGAACCAGACATGGCGGACAACAGACACAGAAACAATTCATCCAGATGAACCCAGACATGGCGGACAACAGACACAGAAACAATTCATCTAGATGAAACCAGACATGGCGGACAACAGACACAAACAATTCATCTAGATGAACCCAGACATGGCGGACAACAGACACAGAAACAATTCATCCAGATGAACCCAGACATGGCGGACAACAGACACAGAAACAATTCATCCAGATGAACCCAGACATGGCGGACAACAGACACAGAAACAATTCATCTAGATGAACCCAGACATGGCGGACAACAGACACAAAAACAATTCATCTAGATGAACCCAGACATGGCGGACAACAGACACAGAAACAATTCATCTAGATGAACCAGACATGGCGGACAACAGACACAGAAACAATTCATCTAGATGAACCAGACATGGCGGACAACAGACACAGAAACAATTCATCCAGATGAACCAGACATGGCGGACAACAGACACAGAAACAATTCATCTAGATGAACCAGACATGGCGGACAACAGACACAGAAAACAATTCATCTAGATGAACCAGACATGGCGGACAACAGACAACAGACACAGAAACAATTCATCTAGATGAACCAGACATGGCGGACAACAGACACAGGGCGGACAACAGACACAGAAACAATTCATCCAGATGAACCAGACATGGCGGACAACAGACACAGGGCGGACAACAGACACAGAAACAATTCATCCAGATGAACCAGACATGGTGGACAACAGACACAGGGCGGACAACAGACACAGAAACAATTCATCCAGATGAACCAGACATGGCGGAAACAACAGACACAGGGCGGACAACAGACACAGAAACAATTCATCCAGATGAACCCAGACATGGCGGACAACAGACACAGAAACAATTCATCTAGATGAACCAGACATGGCGGACAACAGACACAAAAACAATTCATCTAGATGAACCCAGACATGGCGGACAACAGACACAGAAAGCAATTCATCCAGATGAACCCAGACATGGCGGACAACAGACACAAAAATAATTCATCCAGATGAACCCAGACATGGCGGACAACAGACACAGAAACAATTCATCCAGATGAACCCAGACATGGCGGACAACAGACACAGAAACAATTCATCTAGATGAACCAGACATGGCGGACGGACTCGGAACTAAACATGGTGAGAGAACGAGACTGTTGTATGTTGGCGCATGTGTCTATCTCCCTGATTGCTTGCTTGAGACACTGTCTGTCTGTCTGTCTGTCTGTCTGTCTCTCTCTCTGAATGTATGTATGTATGTATGTATGTATGTATGTATGTATGTATGTATGTATGTATGTATGTATGTATGTATGTATGTATGTATGTATGTATGTATGTATGTATGTATGTGTATGCGTATGTATGTATGTATGTATGTATGTATGTATGTATGTATGTATGTATGTATGTATGTATGTATGCATGCATGTATGCATGTATGTATGTATGTATGCATGTATGTATGCATGCATGTATGTATGAATGCATGTATGTATATGTATGTATGTATGTATGTATGTATGTATGTATGTATGTATGTATGTATGTAGTGTATGTATGTATGTGACGTCAGACAATGGTGACCAGAGCGGCTGTGCTTTCATGCCGCTATGCTTGAATTTGCTGTCCACCGTCCATCCATGGTCACTGTCCTGGAAAACACAGTCAGTCCAGCAATGCAAGGCGCCTGGCCATTGATCCTTTTAAAACATACTTTCTGGACCACGACTGTGTCCGTTTGTTTTTTTTTTTTTTCTCGTTGTTGAATAGTTATGGACAGGACTGCATAATTGTAGTTATCACAAAGTTTGCAATAAAATGATTGATATGTATGTGTGTACGCATGCATGCATGCATGCATGTATGCATGTATGTATGTATGTATGTATGTATGTATGTATGTATGTATGTATGTATGTATGTATGTATGTATGTATGCATAATTATGTTACAGTAAATTTATCAAATCATCAGGAAATTTATAAATTTCCTAAACATTTCAGTAAATTTATATATAAAGTTTCTGTTTCACTCAGGAAATTTTACAATTTCCTAAAATGTCTATGAAATTTATAAATTTCCTGATTTTAAAGGCCAGGAAATGTATAAATTTACTGAAACCTTGCACACCACAGACGATACACTTCATTGAATGCAATATGTTGTTTTATTCTTAAAACATTATGAGAATTAAAAAAAAAGCACACATGATGACGATGACGATTTATACCACACATACACACACCACATCCTATATAAACGTTCAGGTTGATGTTTCATTTATTGTGGAAGAGAGGCTTCCATGACATCGAGAATTACATGAGTTTTGCTTTGAAGCATTTGCATTGTTTTGGCACTTTCTCGCTCCACCCCCACAGTTGCACTTAGTGTAGCCTTGACCTCCTAATGCTGATTCTGCAACAACAGATGATCGCAGTGGTACCTGTTTTTTCAAGACTGACATCAGTCACCTAAAGCAGTCTTTGAGGACATAGATCAGACAGGTTTCGTGAATACCCTCCCCTCAAAACCCCAGCCTTCACTGCAATGGTGTAAATGTCAGTTTTGAGGCCCCCTGTTTACAGTAACACCTAAAATGTTTCTGGCATCGCCTCTGTCACGATCGACCATGGGCACTGGCACTGCCACATTGTCGCCTATTTCTCCACATTTGAAATCTACCCTGCTTCTTTTTACCATTCGTTCTGCTTGACCCAGCTATGTCAGGGGTAGCAGGTTCCGCTGCTGTCGTAGCAGAGGTAGCTGTGGTGATGGCGGCGTCAGCTGATAAAGTAGGAGGTTGCCCTCTCACTGGTGAAGTAGGTTCACTTTTCATGACACATATCAGTATTGCAGTAAGTGAAGTGGGTTCACTCTTCATGATAACACATATCAGTATTGCAGTAAGTGAAGTGGGTTCACTCTTCATGATAACACATATCAGTATTGCAGTAAGTTTGACAAATTTACCGAAAGTACTTTAGTTTTTAGTAAATTCATCTTAAGAAAAAAAATGCCTTCAAATCAGGAAATCTATAAATTTCCTATTCTTTTTATAGGGAATTTGTAAATTTCCTGAGTGAAACAGTAACTTTATAAATTTACTGAAATGTTTAGGAAATTCATGTATTTCCCGATTGATAAATGTACTGTAACATATATATGCATGCACATATCCATGAGAAGAAGAAGAAGAAGAAGAAGAAGAAGAAGAAGAAGAAGAAGAAGAAGAAGAAGAAGAAGAAGAAAAAAAGAAAAAGAAGAAGATTGATTGATTGGTTGGTTGATTGATTGATTGATCTTTAATACGCAAGGATGAAGATTTTAGGCCGATGCCGAGCCTTACAGTCTGTCCTTGTCATGCACACATGATTTCAACACATATCTTCATACTGACAATTCAACATAACAACACTGTTATGAGAGAGAGAGAGAGAGAGAGAGAGAGAGAGAGAGAGAGAGAGATACAGACAGACAGACAGACAGACACAGAGAGAACAGAGACACAGACAAAGCCATGGACAGAGACAGAGAGAGACAGACAGACAGACACAGAGAGACACAGAGACAAACAGAGACACAGACAGACAGACACACAGACCGACAACACGTGGACAGGTCCCAAATCACAACAACAGTAACTCCCCAACTCGCCATGCCCCTGCATCACACAGACGAAGCCTCAATCGACACATGCAACAAGCTCTCTTCATAGCTTTTTTTTTTTCTTGCCAGCACTCCACAAAGCACACAGACCAGTGGCCATTTCGCACCACTCCAGTATGACCCAGGCCCAGTGTCAAAGACGTTGGAGGGAGCTGGACAGAGTTCTAGGGGAACTGGCCCCCCGAGAAACACACAGCAAACACACAGCAAACACACGGTGTGGGGGGGGGGGGGGGAGGGGGGGGGAGCAAGGAGCGAGCGAACAGGGTGAGTACACAATGAAAGTCCTGAACATATGAGGTGCCAGAGAGAGATAGACAAATAGGGGGGGGGGGGGGGGGGGGGGAGAGGAGGGGGAGGGAGAGACAGAGAGAGGGAGAGACGGGGCGAGGGGGGGGGGGGGGGGGACGCACAGAGAGTAGAGAGAGAGAGAGAGAGAGAGAGAGAGAGAGACAGACAGACAGAGAGAGAGAGAGAGAGACAGACAGACAGACAGACAGACAGACAGACAGACCGACAGAAAGGCCATTGCAGCAGTGTGTGTAGGCGGTCAGTCAATCACGCAGACAAAGACAGACCGTCCAGTACTGACCAGTCCTGCCCCAGGTGTGTCTGTCCAGTCTGAAGTGACCCGGGTCAACAGCAGGAGTGGGGCTGGAGGGGGCCAGTAAAGTGGTCATTGTGCCCATGACACGTCAGCAGGAGCTGTCTGCCAGGGGAGGTCAATACTTCAACCCTCCTCCTCCCCTTCACACACACACACACACACACACACACACACACACACACACACACACACACACACACACACACACACACACATATTCACACAGACACACACACACACACAGAGACACACACACACACACACACACACACACACACACACACACACACACACACACACAGACACAGACACACATAACACCCGGACATTGAATTCACACAGAGAGAGACAGAGAGAGAGAGAGAGAGAGAGAGAGAGAGAGAGAGAGAGAGAGAGAGAGAGAGAGAGAGAGAGAGGAGGGGTTCCCGACAGAGGAGAGAGAGAGAGAGAGAGAGAGAGAGAGAGAGAGAGAGAGAGAGAGGAGAGAGAGAGAGAGAGAGAGAGAGAGAGAGAGAGAGAGAGAGAGAGAGAGAGAGAGAGAGAGAGAGGGGGGGGGGGGGGGGGGAGGTGAAGGATTAGGTTGAGAGACATCTACAAGACAATGAAAAACCACTGCAACGATCCCAATGTACAGCGATGGTCACAATGCATGCCGGGAAGAGTAGTCACAATGTTCTTCACAGCTTTACGGCGATTATCAGTTTTTATCTTCTGGAATATTACACGGGAAGTGTTCATCGTTTGGTTTTGAGTCCTGTTATCATCTCTCTTCGTCTTTGTTCCCCTTAAGTGCGTGACGAATCCCGGTGTCGCGTGAAATCTGGGAACGTGATATCTGGGAAGGCTTCCCAGATATCACAGATTTTTTTTTGGAACGCGTTCCCAAAATGTACTGTGATATCTGGGAAGGCCCGTGATAGCTGGGAACGTGGTCTTTCAGAGCTCAGAAGGGCAGAAAGAAAGAAAAAAAAAAAAAAAAAAAAAAAAAAAAAAAAAAGAAAAAAAAAAAAGGTAGGAAACAATTTATTTAGGTGCAATTGAGATCTTTGGCCTTCTTGTGACGTCTTTTTTTCATTCATTTCTTGGCAGATTTCACACCAGTTTTCCAGATTTCAAGTTTGGAAGTTCAGGAAATCTGGGAACGCGTTCCCAGATATCACGGTTCCCAGATAATATACGACACCGGAACAGTTGGTCGAATGATGCTCTCTCTCTGTCTCTGTCTCTGTCTCTCTCTCTCTCTCTCTCTCTCTCTCTCTCTCTCTCTCTCTCTCTCTCTCTCTCTCTCTCTCTCTCCGTGTGTCAAAGGACGCAAACAAACAGGTCCTCCGAGTCGTTACTCAAACGGCCATTACTGACATCACACCTTCCAAGGGTCCATCCCCTTCAGGGGAGATAATGACACACCTGACGGAACGCAATGGACCGTCCACTGGGAACAATGCAACGGACGGAGACAGCAGAGCAGGGCGGGGTGGGGGTGGGGGGGGGGGGGGGGGCGGGTGAGGGTAGGGGTGACCATTATGTTCGCTGGGGTAGAAAGTTTAAAACGTAGCTCGACACCTGCACCTAAAGATTGCCACGAAATTGTTGGTTTATATTTCTGCCTTTCTTTGCTTTTTTTTCTTTTTTTTTTTCTTGTGTTTTCTTTTTCGTTCCCCCCCCCCCCCCCCCCCCCCCCCCTTCTTTTCTAGATTTCTTGTAGACTATTGTCCCCTTCTTTTTCTTCTCCATTGTCCTACCGCATTGTCTCCTCCTCTGTCTTCACGTTCTCCTCCTCCTTCTCTCCCATCTAATTCTCCTCCTGCTCCACCTCCTCCCTTTTACCTTCCACTCCCCCTTCTCCTCCTCCTTTTCCTTCTTTTCCAGGTCCCTATTTTCCTCGTTTCTCCTCCCCTCCCCTACTCCCCACCATCTTCACCCACCTCGTCCCTTTCTAGTCGCCATTCTCTCATCCTTCTCTTCTTCCTTACCCTTCTGTTTCTCCTTGTTCTCCTCCTTCTCCTCTTCCTTAACCTTCTGTTTCTCCTGGCTCTCCTCCTCCTTCTCCTCTTCCTTACCCTTCTGTTTCTCCTTGTTCTCCTCCTTCTCCTCTTCCTTACCCTTCTGTTTCTCCTTGCTCTCCTCCTTCTCTTCTTCCTTACCCTTCTGTTTCTCCTTGCTCTCCTCCTTCTCCTCTTCCTTACCCTTCTGTTTCTCCTTGCTCTCCTTCTCCTCTTCTTCCTTACCCTTCTGTTTGTCCTTGCCCTCCTCCTTCTTCCTTCTCTTCTTCCTTACCCTTCTGTTTCTCCTTGCTCTCCTTCTCTTTCTTCCTTACCCTTCTGTTTCTCCTTGCTCTTCTTCTCTTCTTCCTTACCCTTCTGTTTCTCCTTGCCCTCCTCCTTCTCTTCTTCTTACCCTTCTGTTTCTCCTTGCTCTTTCTCCTTCCTCTTCTTCCTTACCCTTCTGTTTCTCCTTGCTCTCCTCCTCCTTCCTTCTCTTCTTCCTTACCCTTCTGTTTCTCCT
>JADBJO010002974.1:220122-240122 GCA_016801955.1 Conus betulinus
GCGGCGGAGTATGCGGCGGCGGTATATGATGGATGCGGCGGAGTGATGTGGATGCGGCGGGAGTATGATGTGGATGCGGCGGAGTGTGATGTGGATGTGGCGGAGTATGATGTGGATGTGGCGGAGTGGATGTGGATGTGCGGAGTATGATGCGGATGTGTGGAGTATGAGTGTGATGTGGATGTGGCGGAGTATGATGTGGATGTGGCGGAGTGTGATGTGAATGCATGCCATGTGACTGTATGACGACATCCTTCCCTGACTCATAAAAAAGTAAGGCAGGCCAAGGGAGAATACTCTTTAATGACAGAGAGCGAAGGGACAGCACTCTGTAATGACGTCCCTCTGTCAAACCCTTAGCGATGTTATTTCTTTGGTGACATTAATCACGCGTTTTTTTTCGCTGGACCACCCAACGTTCGTTTTTATTTCATGTTATTTGTGTTCTTTTTATAATGACATTAGGTAATTTCTCCATGTCTCACATCGTGTGGCTGACTCTAGGCAATAAATCCAAACCGTCTTCCTATCATGTGTTTTTTTTTTTTTTTTTTTTTTTTTTTTTTTTAGTTTGTACCTACTTACAACTTCCCCCCCCCCCCCCCCCCCCCCCCTCCATTTCCCGTGCATGCTGCTTTATGTTTTGATTTAATTATGTCTTGCCCCCTACCTCATCCCCCCCCCCCCCCCCCCCCCCCCCCCCCCCTATCCGGTGCCATTTTTGTAGTTGAAGTAAGACTGTGATGACGTCACTCCATTTTTGTTGTTTTTGTTTCTGATATTGTTTTTCTTTTTTACTGTTGTTTTTTTTTTTTTTCTCATGCATGCCTGACAAGATGGGTGATTGGGTTACGAATTATAGAGTTCTCTTTTTATCCCCCTGAAGGAAAATGTCTATATACATACATTTTTTTGTTTTTTTTTTTTTTTTTGTTGTTGTTTTTTTTTTGTTTTGGTTGACATCCAAAGTTCAGTTGGTCAGAAACTAGAAGAATACTTCTAATTTGGTGGGGGGAAAAAAAAAAAGCGGAATGGGACATAGTATAATAACTGGATCGGCATATAACTGTCCATCATCATTTAATTTATGTATTCCAGTGGTAACTTTTTAAGAATGGCATTTTTTTTTTTTAATTTACCGTGCTTCATCAACCGTTCAAGGGTTCTTGTCAGAAAATATATCACCCCCCCCCCCCCCCCCCTCCCCCCCCCCCCCCCCCCTTCTCCCCTCTCCCACCCTAACTATTTTTTTTTTTTTTCCCTTTAGTGAAAAAATCGCTAGGAAAAATAAAAAATAAAAAATAAAACAAAAAATCGGGATATAAAATAGAAAAAAAAAAAAAGAAAGCCTGAAGAAAGAAATTCTTATCGTTGATTTAGAAACATTATACCCCAGAGGTGGGGATTAGGGGGTTTGGGGGAAGGGGAAGCGAGTTTTGTTATTTCCTCCCTCCAGTTCGAAGCTCCCTTAGATCGAAAGGTGAAAGAATATTATGCCTTATTTCACTTATCGTCATTAGTATCACCACTATTGCCATTATCTTCATTGTTATTGTTTTTTGTTTGCCCAGATACAATGTACGTAGTATTAGTATTCGTCTGGAACAGTTTCATTATCTGTCTATACTGATCTCTGTATGTGTGTGTGTGTGTGTGTGTGTGTGTGTGTGTGTGTGTGTGTGTGTGTGTGTGTGTGTGTGTGTGTGTGTGTGTGTGTGTGTGTGTGTGATAACGAATCGTTGTATAGTGCCTGTGTATGCTCTCATTTACACAGCAGGCTGCCTACCTGGGTAGAGCTAACTGAAGGGCTGCGTGTTGGCGTTGCGTTCTGCCGCTTCCCGTGTTTTTCAGTCCAGTATCAATCAGTTGGTTTTCCGTTCCTTCTTTCTTTCTTGAAGCCTCGGGAATACATTTTTTTTTTACTGTTTGAGAACCGCTGAGAGTGTGAGCTCGGAATTTTTGGAAGACTTTAACATTTTACAGACAATCTATAATAGACCTTTCTGTCTCCGGCAATCTGCCTTCATCTCGCAGTTTTCCAAAAAGAGTTCTACCACGTCTCCAGCCCAAAGACCTTTAGAAATGTGCATCTTTTCAAAGACTATTTACTGACGGTTCCAAGTTGGAAGAGAGAGTTATTTCCAAGCTGGAAGAGAGAGTTATTTCCAAGCTGGAAGAGAGAGTTATTTTCCAAGCTGGAAGAGAGAGTTATTTCCAAGCAGCTCTGACTCCTCTGACAGGAGCCCTACGCTGAAAGGGGCAGTGTGGTGGTCGAGTCACTGTGCCTGGTAGATGGTCATCATGGCTGTGGCATCTATCAACCTGTAGTCACTGTGCCTGGTAGATGGTCATCATGTCTGTGGTATCTATCAACCTGTAGTCACTGTGCCTGGTAGATGGTCGTCATGTCTGTGGTATCTATCAACCTGTAGTCACTGTGCCTGGTAGATGGTCATCATGGCTGTGGTATCTATCAAACTGTAGTCAGTGTGCATGGTAGATGGTCATCATGTCTGTGGTATCTATCAACCTGTAGTCACTGTACCTGGTAGATGGTAGATGGTCATCATGTCTGTGGTATCTATCAATCTGTAGTCACTGTACCTGGTAGATGGTCATCATGGCTGTGGTATCTATCAATCTGTAGTCACTGTGCCTGGTAGAATGGTCATCATGGCTGTGGTATCTATCAATCTGTAGTCACTGTGCCTGGTAGATGGTCATCATGGCTGTGGTATCTATCAACCTGTAGTCACTGTGCCTGGTAGATGGTCATCATGGCTGTGGTATCTATCAACCTGTAGTCACTGTGCCTGGTAGATGGTCATCATGGCTGTGGTATCTATCAACCTGTAGTCACTGTACCTGGTAGATGGTCATCATGGCTGTGGTACTATCTATCAACCTGTAGTCACTGTGCATGGTAGATGGTCATCATGGCTGTGGTATCTATCAACCTGTAGTCACTGTACCTGGTAGATGGTCATCATGGCTGTGGTATCTATCAACCTGTAGTCAGTGTGCATGGTAGATGGTCATCATGGCTGTGGTATCTATCAACCTGTAGTCAGTGTGCATGGTAGATGGTCATCATGTCTGTGGTATCTATCAACCTGTAGTCAGTGTGCCTGGTAGATGGTCATCATGGCTGTGGTATCTATCAACCTGTAGTCAGTGTGCATGGTAGATGGTCATCATGTCTGTGGGTATCTATCAACCTGTAGTCAGTGTGCATGGTAGATGGCCATTATGTCTGTGGTATCTATCAATCTGTACTCTGCCACTGTAAATGGTAGATGTCTATAGTACCTTCCAGTCTGTAGTCACTGTACATGGTAGATGGTCATCATGTCTGTGGTATCTATCAGTCTGTAGTAATTGTACATGGTAGATGATCATCATGTCTATATCTTCCGATCTGTAGTCAGTCACTGTACATGGCAGAGGGTCGTCATGTCTATGATATGTCCGATCTGTAGTCAGTCACTGTACATGGCAGAGGGTCGTCATGTCCTATGATATCTGTAGTCAGTGTACATGGCAGATGGTCGTCATGTCTATGATATCTTCCAATCTGTAGGCAGTCACTGTACACAGTAGATGATCCACATATCTATGATATCTTTCCATCGTATACACTGGCTGTCGCCACAGTCCGAAGCAAAGCCGATCTGCTGAAAGACGGCTTGGGGGAGAGGTAAGCTATTGGCGAGCGGAAGGGGACGGGGACGGTGGGGGGGGGGGGGGGGGGTCGATGGGAGATGGGGGCGGGAGAAAGAAGGGCTTCATAATGAGACTAGAGTAGGGGTGGATTAGGGAAAAGGAGAGGAGCGAGGGGGGAGGTGGTCCGGTCTGAATCATTGAATAGAAAAAGAAAGAAAGAAAGAAAGAAAGAAAGAAAGAAAGAAGAAAGAAAAAAAAAGACAGAAAGAAAGAAAGAAAGATAAAGAAAGAAAGAAAGAAAAAAGAAAGAAAAGAAAAAAAAGAAAGAAAGAAAGAAAAAAAAGAAAGAAAGAGACAGAAAGAAAGAAAGGATGAAAACGTGAAGCATAGAAAGTGTGTAGATGACAAGAAGCGATATCGCCCGGAGGAGGTCAGAGAGGAGAAGAACTGGGATTGGGTGCAGGTACCCACGAGGAAGAAAGGGCCGGTGGGGAAACGTGTGTGTGTTTAGGGGGAGGGGGGGGGGGGGGGGGGAAGGGATGTGTGTGTGTGTGTGCTCTCCCTTGCCACAGTCTGAGGTGCCCAGGAAATGGCCCAGCAAGGACGAACAACAAAACACTGAGCTTGATGTTGAAAGGAATTTGAAGGAACTTCGCCTATTAGCAGGGGAAAAACAACTTTCCAAGACAGAACATAAAACCTGTAAACAAACTCAAGACAAGAATGGGATAATATGGAGGTGGGGAACAATCGATTCAGCAGGGAACGGTGAGGGTGGGTGGTGAGGGGAGGGGGGTAGGAGGGGGACGATAGCAGAAAAAGGCCACGAGCCTTGAGAACCCAGTCACGCAGGACACAGCTGTACATATGCCTGAACACAAATCAAGGCACAGTTGTACGTACCTTTGTACACAACTCTTAATGTCTTACGTCGAAGGCGTGTCAGAACATCTCTCCGAATGAGTTGTGTGTGCATGGCTTTTTTTTTTAAATTGAGAGAGCTGACTTCAACAAGGTGACAGCTCTGCTGATTTGGCCCTTTGCGGTCGGCTGGGCTGTAAGCACTGTTGGAAGGCAGAGAAGTAATTCTGTGGCAGTGGATGGCAGGACGTGGGAGAGAGAGAGAGAGAGAGAGAGAGAGAGAGAGAGAGAGAGAGAGAGAGAGAGAGAGAGAGAGAGAGAGAGAGGATGCCGAGACGAGAGTGGGAATTCATAGAGAGAGAGAGAGAGAGAGAGAGAGAGAGAAGAGAGAGAGAGAGAGAGAGAGAGAGAGAGAGAGAGATAAGAGAGAGAGAGAGAGAGAGAGAACGGAGAGAGAGAGATGAGAGAGAGAGAGAGAAGCTTCCAGAAAGCTTCAGACACATTACTCATAAACAACCCTGTCAGAAACAATCATAGGCATAAACAAATGTCTATGCAAACCACTGAAATCAGCAACAATGACTATTAAACGAAAACTTAAAACAAAATCGTAAAATCAGTATTCACACACACACACACACACACACACACACACACACACACACACACACACACACACACACACACACACACACACACACAAACAACGCGCGCAGCGGCACGCACGAACGCACGGACGCTTCTCTCTCTCTCTCCTCTCTCTCTCTCTCTCTCTCTCTCTCTCTCTCTCTCTCTCTCTCTCTCTCTCTCTCTCTTTCTGTCTGTCTGTGTGTCTGCCTGCCTCTCTCCCCCTCTCTCTCTCCTCTCTCATCTCTGTCTCTCTGTCTCTGTCTCTCTGTCTCTGTCTCTCCTCTCTGTCTGTCTCTCCCTCTTTCTTTCTCTCTCGGTTCGTATTTTGTGAGGAATTTCGAGATTCCCCATTCTTGGGTTTAATTTTTTTGTTTGTTTGCTTGCTTTACCATATAGATCGTTGACATGTCCGCATGAGTGTGGCAACCTGACGCGAGGGCGTGGCACGAGGTGGCACAGCGTTCATGTTTTTGTGGCGTCCATCCCAACGGCAGCGTTGGCCTGGTTCTTGCCCCCTGTCTGTGGACAGAGGTTTACAGCCACTGCGCGCCATGTTTCTGATGTATGTATTCCCTGTCAGTGGACAGAGGTTTACAGCCACTGCGCGCCATGTTTCTGATGTATGTATTCCCTGTCAGTGGACAGAGGTTTACAGCCACTGCGCGCCATGTTTCTGATGTATGTATTCCCTGTCAGTGGACAGAGGTTTACAGCCACTGCGCGCCATGTTTCTGATGTATGTATTCCCTGTCAGTGGACAGAGGTTTACAGCCACTGTGTGCCATGTTTCTGATGTATGCGCTGCCATGTTTACAGCCTGCGCGCCATGTTTCTGTGCATGTATTTCCCTGTCCGAGTGGACAGAGGTTTACAGCCACTGCGCCCAGCCATGTTGCCAGAGATTCTGATGTATGTATTCCCTGTCAGTGGACAGGAGTTGCCAGAGATGCACTGCGCGCTCCCAGTTTGGTTAGCTGGATTGCCCAGGGCAGGAGTTGCCAGAGATGCTGTCTTGGAAGAGAGCGTCCCCAGTTTGGTAAAGAGGTTGGCCCCTGAGGACTGGCCCTGGGCAGGAGTTGCCAGAGATGCTACTCTTGGAAGAGAGCATCTCCCAGTTTGGTTAGCTAAGGACTTGGCCCAGGCAGGAGTTGCCAGAGATGCTCTCTTGGAAGAGAGCATCTCCCAGTTTGGTTAGCTAGGGGGAGATACTATCTTGGAAGGGCCATCTCCCAGGGCGAGGGGGGGGGGGGGGGAGGTTGGGGGGGGGGGGGGGGGGGATGGGGGGGGGGGGGAGGGGGTCGAATTGAACCAGAATCCTATGCCTTGCATTCAAGTATCTGCTCATCTTTCCGAACCAGGCCAGACTCCACAGACATACAGGAGCACAACCATTCACAGCATCCGACAGCGTGCAGTAACAGATAGGCATGAATGAACATTAGGTCTAACGCATCTGCAATGGACAGTAGATCATGAATGAACATAGGTCTAACGTATCTGCAGTGGGCAGTAGATCATAAACGGAAATTTGATCAAACGTGTCTGCAGTGGACAGTACGCCGTCAATGAACGTTTGTCAAACATACCTACAGTGGACAGTAGACTATGAATGAAAGTTGAGTAAGACATGCGTACAGTAAACTGTGGGCCCTCAATCCCATTTGGTAAGACGTGTGAGTAGTAGGCAGAAGACCATAAAACACGTATGGTAAGACGGTGAGTCAGCAACAGAAGACCAGAACAACGTATGGTAAGACGTGTGAGCAGCAGGCAGAAGAAAGAACAACGTATGGTAAGAAACGTGTGAGCAGCAGGCAGAAGCAGGAACAACGTATGGTAAGACGTGTGAGACAGGCAGAAGACCGAACAACGTATGGTAAGACGTGTGAGTAGCAGGCAGAAGACAAGGAACAACGTATGGTAAGACGTGTGAGCAGCAGGCAGAAGACATGGACAACGTATGGAACAACGTAGGTAAGAGGAACAACGTATGGTAAGACCGAAGACATGAATGAACAACGTATGGTAAGACGTGTGAGCAGCAGGCAGAAGACCATGAACAACGTATGTGTAAGACGTGAACAACGTGAGACGTGTGAGTAGCAGGCAGAAGACCAGGAACAACGTATGGTAAGACGTGTGAGCAGCAGGCAGAAGACCAGGAACAACGTATGGTAAGACGTGTGAGTAGCAGGCAGAAGACCATGAACAACGTATGGTAAGACGTGTGAGTAGCAGGCAGAAGACAAGGAACAACGTATGGTAAGACGTGTGAGTAGCAGGCAGAAGACCAGGAACAACGTATGGTAAGACGTGTGAGTAGCAGGCAGAAGACCATGAACAACGTATGGTAAGACGTGTGAGTAGTAGGCAGCAGACCAAGACAACGTAGGTAACAACGTATGGTAAGAGACAAGTGTGTAAGACGTGTGAGTAGCAGACAGAAGACCAGGAACAACGTATGGTAAGACGTGTGAGCAGCAGGCAGAAGACCAGGAACAACGTATGGCAGGCAGAAGACGTGTGTTAGTAGCAGGCAGAAGACAAGGAACAACGTATGGAAAGACGTTTGAGTAGACAGTAGGTTTGTTCAATGCGTTTGCGTGCTCTCAGACGGTGTGGTATAGGTCAATATTGAGGTCAACATTGGGTAAGACGTGTGTGCGGCTGATACTTATCTATAAATGAACCTTTGTTTCGACGTGTGTGTGTAGTAAATGGTAGGCAGCGAAGTGATGTTACGTATGATACATATATGGAACGCGTTTGGCCATGAAGTAACGCATATTTACAAGGTTGTTCATGAACAAACGCGTGGTAAGACGTGTTGGATTGAGAGCAGTGTATGCATGAACGTTGAGACGTGATGTAGTGGACAGTGGATTATAACTGACCGATCGATCAGATATAAATGTAGCGACAAGAAGTCAATACATAATTGTTTGGCAAGATGTGAGTGTAGCAAATACAAGTTTGGCGCGAAATTGTGTAGCATTAATTAGACTGTAGACGAATGATCCACAAGATGTATGTTGGCAAGACAGACAATGGTGAATGCATGGACATATTAGCCATTATTCAGGTGGGCTGTATACAGTGTTGTGCAAGGGAAGAAATATGTTATCTGAAAAAAAATGTACACAGCTGAAACGCAGAGTATACGAGCGACATTCCAATCACCTGTCTTTGAATGGGCACAATGGCACTTCCTCCTCCACACATTCAACTTCTGGCACCACAATGTCCACCACATCAACACCGTCAACACCAGGCTTTCTCAGTTTTCCGTTCCACATCACAGCAGAAAATCCACCTGCTGAGGGGTCTTCGTTGATGACTGGCAGGTGGTGTTCACACACACACACACACACACACACACACACACACACACACACACACACACACACACGACACACACACACAGAGGACAAGCGCACACACTCAGAGAGAGAACGAGAGACAGACAGAAAGACAGACAGAAAGAGACAGACAGAGACAGAAAGAACTTTACCCCCTTCCCCACCTCTCACACACCTTCACACACACACACACACACACACACACACACACACACACACACACACACACACCACACACACACACACACACACACACACACACACACACAGAGTCCTTGAAATAAATCAGGCGAACTGTTCATGGAGAATTAGGTACAGAGTCTGAAAGCGTGAACGAACAGGTGTTTAGGATTTGTGGTTTTGGCGGTTTATCAACACCATTTAGCCCCCCCCCCCCCCCCCCTGTCTGTCTGTCTGTCTGTGTGTGTGTCTGTCTGTCTGTCTCTCTCTCTCTCTCTCTCTCTCTCTCTCTCTATCTCTCTCTCCTCTCTCTCTTTCTCCCCTTCTCCCAGTCTTCCTCCGTCTCCCCTCTCTCTTTTTCTCCTTCCCTCCCCCCCCCCCCCTCTCTCTCTCCTCTCTCTCTCTCTCTTCCTCCTTTCGTCCCGCCCTTCTCTCTCTCTCCTCTCTCTCTCTCTCTCTCTCTCTCTCTCTCCTCTCTCTCTCTCTCTCTCTCTCTCTCTCTCTCTCTCTCTCTCTCTCTCTCTCTCTCTCCTCTCCCCCCCCCCTTCGGTTTTTTGTCTCATATACTTTGCAATTGACCAAGGAGAGAAAACACGGAATCACAGCGGCGCCAAACCAACAACTCCTGCACTGCTCATTGTAGTCACCCCGTGCACACCTACACCCAGATGATCTGGGAGACTGTCTCACAGCACCAATACCAGCAGTACACAGGGAACTTTCAACATTGTGTCCTGATGGAGCAACCCACCAAAGTGGATTCCACTCCCCATTCCCCAGACATCTCTTAGCAATCTTTGCAAAACACTGAAATCAGGAACGGCGATTTATCTTTATACAATACTAGTTGCAAACGTATTCGTTCAGCACTGAATAATGATAATAAACTGACTATAAAACTAATAAACTGACTAAATCAATCAATCAATCAATCAATCAAATCATCAATCAATCAATCAATCAATCAATCTATCAATCTATCTATCTATCTATCTATCTGTCTGTCTGTCTGTCTCTCTATTTATCTATCTATCTATCTATCTGTCTATCTATCTATCTATCTATCTATCTATCTATCTATCTATCTATCTATCTATCTATCTGTCTATCTGTCTGTCTCTGTCTCTGTCTCTCTCTCTTTATCTATCTATCTATCTATCTATCTATCTATCTATCTATCTATCTGTCTGTCTGTCTGTCTGTCTGTCTGTCTATCTATCTATCTATCTATCTATGTCCGTCTTATCAGGAACGGTCATTTATCTTTAAGCAATACTAAGTACAAACACATTCGTTTATCATTGAACACATAAACTGAATCTGTCTGTCAATCTGTCGATCTGTCTGTTTGTCTCTTACTTCCGTCTCTCTCTCTCTCTCTCTCTCTCTCCTCTCTCTCTCTCTCTCTCTCTTTCTGTGCGCGCGCGCGCTCGCTCGCGCACGTGCCTGCGCACGTGCATGCGTGCGTGCATGTGTGCGTAGGGAAGTGTGTGTGTGTGCGTGCGTGCGTGCATGCATGAATGCGTGCGTGCGCACGCGCGTGTATGTGCCTGTGTATCAGGAACCATCAATAATCTCAAATATCTATACATTTGTAATTCAGGAATGAAAATGCATCTCACCTTCACCTGACCACTAAAAATCAACGACGGCCAACGGTTTCAAACGGCCAAAAGTCCTCAAATACAAAAGTCCTCTATAAACACGGAACCTCAAACGACCCTGATGGGGCCTATACAGCCAACGAGTCAATGGAACTGAAGGAGCTCAAAGGGCAGCCGGACGGACTCCTGATGGGCGGGTCTGACCCACCCTGTAAGCGGTCAGCTGGGCGTGTGGAATGGAAACTGAAGGGTACGACACTGGAGTGTGGAATGTACAGGCAGGGCAGCCGGACACACGATGACGATGACTCCTGTTATGGAGGGACGATGACGACCAGGGTCAAGTCTGACGTCCTTTAACCCGATGGAAGGGTAATGGACAGTCCTCGAAGCTGGGGTCAATGGACAGTCATAGGATGACGATGGACACTGGAGGTGTGGGGAATGGACAGTCATAGGATGACGATGACGACACTGGAGGTGTATTGGACAGACACTGGAGTGTAATGGACATAGGATAACATGACGACAGTGATGACACATAGGATGACGTCACTGGGGTGAAATGGACAGTCATAGGATGACGATGACGACACGATGGAGGTGAAATTGGACAGTCATAGGATAACGATGACGACATGATGGACAACTGGATGACGATGACGACCTGGAGGTGAAATTTACAGTCATAGGATGACGACGTGACACGTATGATGGTGATGTACGACACTGGAGGTGTAATTGACAGTCATAGTATGACGTGACGACACTGGAGGTGACCATGGACAGTACCTATGCAACTGGAGTATGGTGAATGACGACACTGAGGTGTCATGGGCCAGTCATAGTATGACGATTACACTGGAGGTGGGAATGGATCATTCGATGCTGACAGACTGGAGGTGATGGGTGATGATGGTACGACACTGGAGGTGATAATGGACAGTGGACAATTCATAGGATGACGATGACGACACTGGAGGCGTAAATAGAAACTGTTGATTGACATTGCTCGTCATAGGATGCATCGCTCTGATTGATACTCGTACACTTATTGTCATGACAGTAGAGAACGCCCTATGCTCACTGTTCACACTCCTTGCTACCTTTCATCTCTACATCCTCCCGACCTCTTCCTCCCACTGTTCACACTCCTTCCTTCCTTTCATCTCTGCATCCTCCCGACCTCTTCCTGACACTGTTCACACACTCCTTCCTACCTTTCATCTCTGCATCCTCCCGACCTCTTCCTGACACTGTTCACATTCCTTCCTTCCTTTCATCTCTACATCCTCCCGACCTCTTCCTGACACTGTTCACACTCCTTCTACCTTTCATCTCTGCATCCTCCCGAACCTCTTCCTGACACTGTTCACACTCCTTCCTACCTTTCATCTCTGCATCCTCCCGACCTCTTCCTGACACTGTTCATACTCCTTCCTTCCTTTCATCTCTACATCCTCCCGACCTCTTCCTCTCGCTACTGCTTCCTAACCTTTCATCTAAATGTCCCCACCTCTTCCTCAACTGTTCTCTTCCTACTAAATTCCAGTGGTTTTCCATTCCAGTGTTTCCACAGTGTTCTCCCTACTATTCCAGTGTTTCCCACAGTGTTCTCCCTACTATTCCAGTGTTCCCACAGTGTTCTCCCTACTATTCCAGTGTTCCCACAGTGTTCTTCCTACTATTCCAGTGTTCCCACAGTGTTCTTCCTACTATTCCAGTGTTCCCACAGTGTTCTTCCTACTATTCCAGTGTTCCCACAGTGTTCTTCCTACTATTCCAGTGTTCCCATGTGTGTTCTTCCTACTATTCCAGTGTTCCCACAGTGTTCTTCCTACTATTCCAGTGTTTCCCACAGTGTTCTTCCTACTATTCCAGTGTTCCCACAGTGTTCTTTCTATTCCAGTGTTCCCCACAGTGTTCTTCCTACTATTCCAGTGTTCCCAGTGTTCCCACTAGTGTTCACATTGTTCTCCCCACTATTCCAGTTTGTTCCCACAGTGTTCTCCCTACTATTCCAGTGTTTCCCACAGTGTTCTCTTCCCACTATTCCAGTGTTCCCACAGTGTTCTATTCCTACTATTCCAGTGTTCCCACAGTGTTCTTTCTATTCCAGTGTTCCCACAGTGTTCTTCCTACTATTCCAGTGTTCCCACAGTGTGTTCTTCCTACTGTTTCCAGTGTTCCCATTCTGTGTGTTCCTGTTCCTACAGTGTTCTTTCTATTCCAGTGTTCCCACCAGTGTTCTTTCTATTCCAGTGTTCCCACAGTGTTCTTTCTATTCCAGTGTTCCCACAGTGTTCTTTCTATTCTACAGTGTAGTGTGTTCTTTCTATTATGTTCTTCCTACCATTCCTATTCCAGTGTTCCCACAATGTTTTCTTTGTACTCCAGTGTTCCCACAGTGTTCAGTTTTCTATTCTAGTGTTCCTACAGTGTTCTTTCTATTCCAGTGTTCCTACAGTGTTCTTTCTAGTGTTCCAGTGTCTTTCCTTCCAGTGTTCTTTCTATTCTAGTGTTCTTTCTATTCCAGTGTTCCTACAGTGTTCAGTGTTTCTTTCTATTCAGTGTTCCTACAGTGTTCTTTCTCTTTCCAGTGTTCCTACAGTGTTCTTTCTATTCCAGTGTTTCAGTTTCTTTCTATTCCAGTGTTCCTACAGTGTTCTTTCTATTCCAGTGTTCCTACAGTGTTCTTTCTATTCCAGTGTTCCTACAGTGTTCTTTCTGTTCCAGTGTTCCTACAATGTTCTTTCTATTCCAGTGTTCCCACAGTGTTCTTTTTCTATTCCCAGTGGTTCCTACAGTGTTCTTTCTATTCCAGTGTTCCTACAGTGTTCTTTCTTTCCTTCTATTCCAGCGTTCTTTCTTTATTCCCCTACCCCTCCTGGGGCTGCAACCTCGCCGTGGTGGGAGGGCTTGCACGGTCCAGTGATCCCTTAGTCTTTTCTAACGGGGGCATCAGTACTCGACAAGATGATTAGTTCTTGTTTACGCTTCTAGGGCCTGTATAGCCAAGTTGCTGACTGGCCTAAGCACTACGTGGTAGGAATTGATGCCCCCTGTAGGGTCTCCCATGTCAGAAAGGTTGAGAGTGAGGGCCCAGACAAATAGTTACCCACCTTTTTAAAAACATTCTATCTCCTGCCTTTCTTCGTGGCTCTTTGCTTCCTTCATCTCCCCTTCAAGTCTTCTGTTCCACATTCTTTTTTTCCTCTTTGACACTCGAGTCGCTGCCGTAAATGGCGGGGAAGCCCCAGCTACAGTTACCTGGGAAGGGGGTTAGTGGCTGATCCCGGATCAGTCGTGAAGGTGCACTGTGTGCGGTTCATGCGACCCCCAGTCCTCCCCCCACCCCCCATCCCTCTACACGCCGATTCCTCCCCCTTTTATTCCCTTCACCACCCTTCTGCTTCTTCCTTCCCGTCCGCCCCCCCCCCCCCCACTTCTTCCTCCTCCTTCTCCCCACCATCCACTACCTTCCTCTTCTTCCCATTCTGCCTTTGCCACGGTGACCAAAAGGATCCACAATGGTTGTATTGGTCAGGTAATGAAGAACAAGAATCAACCACGAACGTGAAATGTATTGCCGTTGACTAGAGAGGAACAAATTAATCACTTGAGTGACTGGTGACTAAACGAATACATGGCTGACTCACTGACTGACTGATTGACTGACTGACTGACTGACTGACTGGGTGACTGACTGATTGACTGACTGACTCCCTAAAACAAGCGAGCCCGCACTGCTTCGTGTGACAGTCGTTCTACAGACACTGTTGAACACAGCAACAGAAAAAAATTGTCCATCTCCGATGGCGTGTCTCCTGATGACGGGTGTGACGCATGACCCCGGCAGATAACGTGCTAACCTCCCCCTTGCCCTCCCTCCCCTCCTCTCCCCTAACCACAGCTCGCCCTATAATCGCTTTAAAAATGACACACCCCGGGGTGTGCATTTAGCGTCTTTTTTCGCCGATAACCGCCATGTTGGGTGCTGCATGCTGGGAGCGGAAGCGATAACTGATAGTGGGAACAAGCCTATGATCAACCCATTATCGGCATTTGTTTTTCGCCTGGGAAGTTGTGTGTTGTGGGAGGGGGGGGGGGAGGTGGGGGGAGGGGGTGTTTTATTTTCATGGTCCACCTCCCCCCCCCCCACCTCTCCCCACTGATTGTTAAACAGGGGTATCATCTGAGGCTGCTTTACACGAATCATGTGCCCCTGGCATTTGCATATATCAGAGAGAGAGAGAGAGAGAGAGAGAGAGAGAGAGAGAGAGAGAGAGAGAGAGAGAGAGAGAGAGAGAGAAATTCTACAGACAGACAAACAAAAGACAGACTGTTGGACAGAGAGACAGATTGTGAATGAAGTCTTTTCGCTTGTATGGATATGAGTACTATGTACAACTTTTGCGTAAGCACAGCTATAACATCTTAAACGTATTATAAAGTAAAAGTATTTTTGAAACGTCGTGCACATCAAGACTTGTCCATGCTACTGCTGACAGTATACATAAACATTATAGTGACATGGCTTACCATACACCTCCTCTCCTCCATGCACTTACACACACACACACACACACACACACACACACACACACACACACACACACACACACACACACACACACACACACACACACACGCACACACACACACACACACACACACACACACATACTCAAACTTACACTCGCATGCACACAGTCTCTCTCTCTCTCTCTCCTCTCTCTCTCTCTCTCTCTCTCTCTCTCTCTCTCTCTCTCTCTCTCTCTCTCTCTCTCCCCCCCCCCTCTCTCTGTCTGTCTGTCCGTCTGCCTATCTGTCTGTCTATCTGTCTGTCTGTCTCTCACCCCCCTCCCCCCCCCCCCCCCACACACACACACACACACACACCGACACACAGACACACATACAGACACAGACACAGACACACAGACACACACACAGACACACACACACACACACACACACACACACACACACACACACACACACACACACACACACACACACACGCACGCACGCACGCACGCACACACACACACACACACACACACACACACACACACACACACACACACACACACTCTTCCTAGCTAAACAAAACCGAGGTCTGTCTGTCAATTGACAAAGTATCGTTCCGGTCGTACTGTGCACTCGCCATTTTGGGGTTGAAACCATTTTCCACTCCACTTGAAATGTGCAGGGCATTCCGCCCTTCAAAATCCGGCCACATAATGAGGATAATGACGGGGAGGGACCACCTGCGCCCCACCCTCCCTTCACCCCTTCTCCTGCACACAGTCATGGAGGTTAGGGGACAGTGACACACAACACACAGACTATGGGAGGAGGTGGGGTGGGGATGGGGGTGGGGGTGGGGATGGTGGGGGCTGTGCCGATGGTAAGAGGAAATAACGCGGAAAGCAGATTGTCAAGAGCTGGACACACTGGATTGTCATATCCTGGAAACCATTTTTTGGTCTCGTATAAACCAGACTGTCATGTCATGGAAACCAATTTTTCGTCTCGTATAACCCGGTTGTCATGTCATGGAAACCAATTTTTCGTCTCGTATAAACCAGCTTGTCGTGTCGTGGAAACCAGTTTTTTCGTCTCTTATAAACCAGATTGTCATGTCATGGAAACCAATTTTTCGTCTCGCATAAACCAGATTGTCATGTCGTGGAAACCAAATTGTCATGTCAAGGAAAATAGATTGTCACTTCATGGAAACCAGATCGTCATGTCATGGAAACCAGATCGTCATGTCATGGAAACCAAATTGTCACTTCATGGAAACCAGATTGTCATGTCATGGAAACCAGATTGTCATGTCATGGAAACCAGATTGTAACTTTTTGAAAATCATGTTGTCATTTATGGGGCATTGTCATTTATGGAAACCAGAATGTCACTTCATGGAAACCAGATTGTCACCTTTTAAAAACCACACTGTTATTTATGGAAACCAGATTTTATGTCACGGAAACTGGATTGCCATCTTTTAAAAACCCTTTTTTAAATAAAATAAAATAATCAGATTGTCATCTTTTCCAAACCAACTTACCATGTTACGGAAACCAGATTGTCATGTCGTGGAAACCAGATTGTCATGCCATGGGAAACCAGATTGTCATGTCGTGGAAACCAGATTGTCATGCCATGGAAACCAGATTGTCATGTCGTGGAAACCAGATTGTCATGTCGTGGAAACCAGATTGTCATGTCATGGAAACCAGATTGTCATGTCATGGAAACCAGATTGTCATGCCGTGGAAACCAGATTGTCATGTCGTGGAAACCAGATTGTCATGTCGTGGAAACGAGACTGTCACGTCATGGAAACCAGATTGTCATGTCAGGAAACGAGGGCAAGAATATCATGCATGGTAATATTGGCCAGGATATGAACACAATCTTATCAAGAAGACAAATTTTCGATGACAACTGTTTTTTGACGCGGTCAACACACACACACACACACACACACACACACACACACACACACACACACACACACACACACACACACACACACACACACACACACACACACACATCTAATAAAGTAGTGAAGGAAAGGGGGAAATTAAATATGAATTTTAATAATGAAAGGAAAAAGACAGGGATAAGGAGAACAAGAGAGGAAAAGACGAAATGCGGGAGAGGGGAGGAGAGGGGGGGGGGGGGGGGGTAGAAAGAGAGTTGGGCTTAGGCCCCTTAGAAAGTAAGAGAAGGACGACGAAAAATAAAAGGAAGGGGAGGAAAAAAACGTGAAGGTGAGGAAGATGAACGTGAAGGTGAGGAAGAAGAACGTGAAGGTGAGGAAGAAGAACATGAAGATGAGGAAGAAGAACGTGAAGGTGAGGAAGAAGAACGTGAAGGTGAGGAAGGAAAACGTGAAGGTGAGGAAGAAGAGAACGTGAAGGTGAGGAAGAAGAACGTGAAGGTGAGGAAGGAAAACGTGAAGGTGAGGAAGACGAACGGCAAAAGGAAGAGGTGGAATGAATGAGAAGGAAGAAGAAGTTGTGGGAGGGGAGGGGGTAGGAGAAGGAAGAAGGAGATGAGGCAGAAAGAGGATGAACACCGAGAACTAAAAGACGAGGGTGATAGAAGGCTTGGGGCAGGAGGGAGAGGAGGGGTGGAGGAGGAGGAGAGGAGATGGGGGAGGTGGGGGAGGAGGAGAGCAGCAGCAGAAACAGGAGGAGGTGCTGGAAAAGGAGGAAGAGTAGAAGGATGAGAAAAGAGGAAGACCAATATGAAGATTAGGAAGACAAGGGACGAACACGCGACAAGGAGAAGGAGGTGGTGTCAGAAGAGGAGAAAAGTGAAACAAGGAGAAAGAGGAGATGGAGGAGGAGGAGGGGAGGAGGAGGAGGAGGAGGAAGAGGAGGAGGGAGATGAAGAGGAGGAGCAGGAGGAGGAGGAGGAGGAGGAGGAGGAGACGAAGAGGAGGAGCAGGAGGAGGAGGAGGGAGGAGGAGAGGAGGAGGAGAGGAGGAGGAAGAGGTGGAGGAGAAGGAAGAGGAGGGGGAAGAGGAGGGGGGGAAGAGGAGGAATAAAAAAAGTAGTAGGAGGAAGAATGTGACATAGTATGTTTGTGCTTTACATGAGACAAACATGTGCAGTAACTAGAGGGAGGGCCAGTCTAATTGATGATGGCGGTAACATTTGAAGTGATCAAGAAAAGATTTCTTCATGGAGACCACGGTTTTGCAAATGGTTTTACAGAAAATCTAAGGTTGGTGACTGGAATTACGAATCAACTTGATACAAAGAATCCGTATCCATATCTTGATGAACGGATGACTTGGATGACAAAATAAGTGTGTGTGTGTGTGTGTGTGTGTGTGTGTGTGTGTGTGTGTGTGTGTGTGTGTGTGTGTGTGTGTGTGTGTGTGTGTGTGTGTGTGTGTGTGGTGTGGTGTGTGAATAGAACAGGCATTTCTGTCGCCACCACTAGGGGTGGCGGTGGGGGTGGGGGTTGGTAGAGTGGGAAGGTTGAGGAGGGATTTCTTTTTTTGAAGACAGCGAGAAACATCAGATGAGGAGCAGAAGGATAAGGAAGAGGAGGAGGAGGAGGAGGAGGAAGAGGGGAGGAGGAGGAGAAGGAGGAGGAGGAGGACGAGGTGAGAAGGATGAAGAAGAAAAGGTAGACACAACAGGAGGAAAGAGGAAAGGGTAGACACAACAGGAGGAAGACGTGTGGATAGACACAATAGGGGAAAGAGAAGGCCAAAGAAGAAACGAGGAAGAGAAAACTGATGGAGAACTGGGAAAAAATAATGTTAGAACAATCCTAAATGACAGGGAGGGGAGGTTAGGGAGGAGCAGGAAGTAGACTATGAGGAGAAGAGGGAAGAGGCAGGAGAATAATGACAGAGAGGGGGGAGGTTAGGGAGGAGGAGCAGGAAGTAGACTATGAGGAGAAGAGGGAAGAGGCAGGAGAAATAAATGACAGAGAGGGGGGAGGTTAGGGGGGAGGAGCAGGAAGTAGTAGACGATGAGGAGAAGAGGGAAGAGGCAGGAGAATAAATGACAGGGAGGAGAGGTTAGGGAGGAGGAGCAGGAAGTAGACGATGAGGAGAAGAGGGAGAGACGCAGGAGAATAAATGACAGAGAGGGGGGATGTTAGGGGGGAGGAGCAGGAAGTAGACTATGAGGAGAAGAGGGAAGAGGCAGGAGAATAAATGACAGGGAGGGGGGGAGTTTAGGGGGAGGAGCAGGAAGTAGACTATGAGGAGAAGAGGGAAGGGAAGAGGCAGGAGAATAAATAGGATGACAGGGAGGGGAGGGGAGGTTAGGGAGGAGAAGCAGGAAGTAGACTATGAGGAGAAGAGGGAAGAAGAAGCAGCAGGAGCAGGAATCAAGCGGAGGATGAAGCAGAGGAGGAGCAGGAGGGGAATTACGGAGATGGAGATGATGATCATGCTGGTTCTCCCTCCTTATAGCTTCACTATGAACACGTCTCCCTCCCTTTGAGACAAGTCTTGCCCTCACACACCCCATCGTCTCCCTCCCCTTGCCCTCATACACCCATCGTCTCCCTCCTCTTGAAACAAGTCTTGCCCTCACACACCCATCATCTCCCTCCCCTTGCCCTCACACACCCATCGTCTCCCTCCCCTTGCCCTCACACACCCATCGTCTCCCTCCCTTGAAACAAGTCTTGCCCTCACACACCCATCGTCTCCCTCCCTTGAAACAAGTCTTGCCCTCACACACCCATCGTCTCCCTCCCTTGAAACAAGTCTTGCCCTCACACACCCAGCGTCTCCCTCCCCTTGAAACAAGTCTTGCCCTCACACACCCATCGTCTCCCTCCCTTGAAACAAGTCTTGCCCTCACACACCCATCGTCTCCCTCCCTTGAAACAAGTCTTGCCCTCACACACCCATCGTCTCCCTCCCTTGAAACAAGTCTTGCCCTCACACACCCATCGTCTCCCTCCCTTGAAACAAGTCTTGCCCTCACACACCCATCGTCTCCCTCCCTTGAAACAAGTCTTGCCCTCACACACCCAGCGTCTCCCTCCCTTGAAACAGTCTTGCCCTCACACACCCATCGTCTCCCTCCCTTGAAACAAAGTCTTGCCCTCACACACCCATCGTCTCCCTCCCTTGAAACAAGTCTTGCCCTCACACACCCCATCGTCTCCCTCCCTTGAACAAGTCTTGCCCTCACACACCCAG
>JADBJO010002974.1:245122-255122 GCA_016801955.1 Conus betulinus
TGGTACCCCCCTGTCTTGGAAGGATGTTATTGCTCTTCTGTTTTTCTCATTCCTGTACATGCTGTTGTTTCTGCTGTTTTATCACTGTCTTCGTTGTTGTTGCTGTTGTTGTTGTTGCCGTTGTTGTTGTTGCTGTTGTTGTTGTTGTTGTTGTTTTTTTGTTGTTGTTGTTGTTGCTGCTGCTGCTGCTGCTGCTGATGTTCATTTTGTTACATAACAGTTATGTTTGCTGCTCCGGCTGTTGTTTCTGCTGATGATGTTGAAGTTCATATTGATGTTGCTGTTACTGTTTCCATTGGTCGCGGTGTTGCCGGTGCTGGGCAGTTGTTACTGCTGATGCAGTTGTTGCTGTTGTTACTGATTTTTTTTTTCTTTTAATACATTGCATGGTATATTCGTGTGTGTTTTGCAGCAGCCGTTGTAGTTGTTCTTCTCGTGTCTTCTCCGCACTGCTTCATCATTTCACCAAAGTTTTCTCCCAGTGTCGCTAGCTGCCCGATTCTGACTGAAGCTGCACTGCCTGTTTCCTGGCTGGAGGTCATAGTGCCCAGGAGATAAAAGGAAAAGGAAACAGGAAAGTGAGCACGGAGCGGGACAGGCAGATCAAGAAGAGATCTGTCAGAAGCCTGGACAACACAGTGACCCAGGGCACTGGTCACTCAGGACTGGACAACACAGTGACCCAGGATATTGATCACTCAGGCCTGGACAACACAGTGACACAGAGCACTGGTCACTCAGGCTTGGACAATACAGTGACCCAGGGCACTAGTCACTCAGGACTGGACAACACAGTGACCCAGGATATTGATCACTCAGGCCTGGACAACACAGTGACACAGAGCACTGGTCACTCAGGCTTGGACAATACAGTGACCCAGGGCACTAGTCACTCAGGACTGGACAACACAGTGACCCAGGATATTGATCACTCAGGCCTGGACAACACAGTGACACAGAGCACTGGTCACTCAGGCTTGGACAATACAGTGACCCAGGGCACTGGTCACTCAGGACTGGACAACACAGTGACCCAGGATATTGATCACTCAGGCCTGGACAACACAGTGACACAGAGCACTGGTCACTCAGGCTTGGACAATACAGTGACCCAGGGCACTAGTCACTCAGGACTGGACAACACAGTGACCCAGGATATTGATCACTCAGGCCTGGACAACACAGTGACACAGAGCACTGGTCACTCAGGCTTGGACAATACAGTGACCCAGGGCACTGGTCACTCAGGACTGGACAACACAGTGACCCAGGATATTGATCACTCAGGCCTGGACAACACAGTGACACAGAGCACTGGTCACTCAGGCTTGGACAATACAGTGACCCAGGGCACTAGTCACTCAGGACTGGACAACACAGTGACCCAGGATATTGATCACCCAGGCCTGGACAACACAGTGACACAGAGCACTGGTCACTCAGGCTTGGACAATACAGTGACCCAGGGCACTAGTCACTCAGGACTGGACAACACAGTGACCCAGGATATTGATCACTCAGGCCTGGACAACACAGTGACACAGAGCACTGGTCACTCAGGCTTGGACAACACAGTGACCCAGGGCACTAGTCACTCAGGACTGGACAACACAGTGACCCAGGATATTGATCACTCAGGCCTGGACAACACAGTGACACAGAGCACTGGTCACTCAGGCTTGGACAATACAGTGACCCAGGGCACTGGTCACTCAGGACTGGACAACACAGTGACCCAGGATATTGATCACTCAGGCCTGGACAACACAGTGACACAGAGCACTGGTCACTCAGGCTTGGACAACACAGTGACCCAGGGCACTAGTCACTCAGGACTGGACAACACAGTGACCCAGGATATTGATCACTCAGGCCTGGACAACACAGTGACACAGAGCACTGGTCACACTCAGGCTTGGACAATACAGTGACCCAGGGCACTGGTCACTCAGGACTGGACAACACAGTGACCCAGGATATTGATCACTCAGGCCTGGACAACACAGTGACACAGAGCACTGGTCACTCAGGCTTGGACAATACAGTGACCCAGGGCACTAGTCACTCAGGACTGGACAACACAGTGACCCAGGATATTGATCACTCAGGCTTGGACAACACAGTGACCCAGGGCACTAGTCACTCAGGCTGGACAACAGGCGCGCGCGCGCGCGCGCGCACCCCCCCCCCCCCCCCCCACACACACACACACACACACTTGTCTCGCTTTACACTGTTTGTCTCCCTTAACACTGCTTGTCTCCCTTTACACTGTTTTCCTCCCTTTACACTGCTTGTTCTCCCTTTACGCTGTTCGTCTCCCTTTAAACTGCTTGTCTCCCTTTACTCTCTTTGTCTTCCCTTAACACCGTTCGTCTCCCTTTTACAATGCTTGTCCCCCTTTTCTCATCAGTCTGTTCTGTTTTTACACTTTTTGTCTCCCTTTACACTGTTTGCCTCCCTTTACACTGTTTGCCTCCCTTGACACTGTTTGTCTCCCTTTACACTGTTTGCCTCCCTTCACACTGTTTGTCTCCCTTTACAATGCTTGTCCCTATTTTCCCATCATTCTGCTCTGTCTTAACACTGTGTGTCTCCCTTTCCCCATCATTCTGCACTTTTACACTGTCTCCTTTCCCCATCATTCTGCTCTGTGTTTTACTGTCTGTCTCCCTTTCCCCATCATTCTGCTGTCTTTACACTGTCTGTCTCCCTTTCCCCATTTTTCTGCTCGGTCTTTACCCTGTGTGTCTCCCTTTCCCCATCATTCTGCTCTGTCTTTACACTGTCTGTCTCCCTTTCCCCATCATTCTGCTCTGTCTTTACACTGTCTCCCCTTTCTGCCCATCATTCTGCACTGTCTTTACACTGTCTCCCTTTCCCCATCATTCTGCTCTGTCTTTACACTGTCTCCCTTTCCCCATCATTCTGCTCTGTCTTTACCCACACTGTTCTGTACACTCCCTTTCCCCATCATCATTCTGCTCTGTCTTTACACTGTCTCCCCCTTTCCCCATCATTCTGCTCTGTCTTTTACACTGTCTCCTTTTCCCCATCATTCTGCTCTGTCTTTACACTGTCTGTCTCCCTTTTCCCCATCATTCTGCACTGTCTTTACACTGTCTGTCTCCCTTTCCCCATCATTCTGCACTGTCTTTACACACTGTTTGTCTCCCTTTTCCCCATCATTCTGCTCTGTCTTTACACTGTGTGTCTCCCTTTCCCCATCATTCTGCTCTGTCTTTACACTGTCTGTCTCCCTTTCCCCATCATTCTGCTCTGTCTTTACACTGTCTTGTCTCCCTTTCCCCATCATTCTGCACTGTCTTTTACACTGTCTGTCTCCCTTTCCCCATCATTCTCTGTTCTGTCTTTACACTGTGTGTCTCCCTTTCCCCATCATTCTGCTCTGTCTTTACACTGTGTGTCTCCCTTTCCCCATCATTCTGCTCTGTCTTTACACTGTGTGTCTCCCTTTCCCCATCATTCTGCACTGTCTTCACACTGTCTGTCTCCCTTTCCCATCATTCTGCTCTGTCTTTACACTGTCTGTCTCCCTTTCCCCATCATTCTGCACTGCCTGTCTTTACACTGTCTCCCTTTCCCCATCATTCTGCTCTGTCTTTACACTGTTTATTCTCCCTTTCCCCATCGTTCTGCACACTGTCTTTACACTGATCCCCTCTCCGTTTTTCCCCATCATTCTGCACTGTCTTTTACACTGTGTGTCTCCGTTTTCCCATCATTCTGCACTGTCTTCACACTGTGTGTCTCCCTTTTCCCATCATTCTGCACTGTCTTTACACTCTGTCTCCCTTTCCCCATCATTCTCAGCACTGTCTTTACCCTGTGTGTCTCCCTTTTCCCCATCATTCTGCACTGTCTTTACCCTGTGTGTCTCCCTTTCCCCATCATTCTGCACACTGTCTTTACAACTGTCTGTCTGTCTTCCCTTATTTCCCCATCATTCTGCTCTGTCTTTACACTGTCTGTCTCCCCTTTCCCCATCATTCTGCACTGTCTTTACACTGTCTCCCTTTCCCCCCCATCATTTCTGCACTGTCTTTACCCTGTGTCTCCCTTTCCCCATCATTCTGCTCTGTCTTTACACTGTGTGTCTCCCTTTCCCCCGTCATTCTGCTCTGTCTCTTTTCACTGTTGCTGTCCTTTCTGCACTGTCTTTACACTGTGTGTCTCCCTTTTTCTTCCCATCATTCTGCACTGTCTTTACACACTCTCTCTCGCTCCCTTTCTGCACTCATTCTGCATCATTCTGCACTGTCTTTACACTGTTGTGTCTCCTTTTCCCATCTTCTGCACTGTCTTTACACTGTCTGTCTCCCTTTCCCCATCATTCTGCACTGTCCCGAGAGAAAACACACACTGTGTGTCTCCCTTTCCCCATCATTCTGCACTGTCTTTACACTGTCCTGTCTCCCTTTCCCCATCATTCTGCACTGTCTTTACACTGTCTGTCGTTCCATTTCCCAATCATTCTGCCTGTCTTTACACTGGCTGTCTCCCTTTCCCCATCATTCTGCTCTGTCTTTTACACTGTCTCTCCCTCCTTTCCCCATCATTCTGCCTGTCTTTACCTGTCCTGTCTCCCTTTCCCCCCATCTTTCTGCTCTGTCTTTAGAACTGTCTCCCTTTCCCCATCATTCTGCTCTGCTCTGTCCTTTACACTGTCTCCCTTTCCCCATCTTTCTGCTCTGTCCTTTACACTGTCTGTCTCCCTTTCCCCATCTTTCTGCTCTGTCTTTACACTGTGGTCTCCCTTTCCCCTTTCTTTCTGCCATCTTTCCGGAGAAGGAAAAGAAAGGCTGCCTTTTCCAAGCATTCTGCTCTGTCTTTAGGACTGTTCGTCTCCCCCTAGGAGATTCTGTGTCTCGGCCGTCTTACACTGTTTGAGCCTCCCGAGACACTGTCGTCAGGACCCCTTATCCCGCTCTGTCAAAGGGTAGCAAGACCCCATCATTCTGGAAGCTGTCTGGGACAAAACTGTTGTTTGTCTCCCAAGAGAGTCATTCCGCTCTGTCTTTTTTGAACTGCCCAGTAAGAGATAAAGAGGAGAGAGAGAAAGTCTACGAGAGAAAGAAGATTTTGTCTCGTCCAGAGTTATAGATAGAGAGACAAGGGACAAAGGGGGAGAGAGAGAGAGAGAAAGACAAGAAGATAGAGAGAGAGCGAGAGAGAGAGAGATAGAGAGAGAGAGAGAAAAGAGACAGAGAGATACAGAATGGTAAAAGCACAGGAAGAGAGAGATAAAAGAAACACTGAGACAGAAAGAAAACAGAAGAGAAGCAAAACAAAAACCAAACAGAACTGAGTGAAGAGGCGAGGAGAAAGGTGGAGAAGGGCGGATGTCGGAAAATGGGGGACAACTCTAAGCGTGACGATGAACCTCCCAAGCGGAAAGTGAGATAAATGAGACCACGCAGAGCGTCAAAAACCATAACACCTTGCTTTCTATGTCAGCCACTTCCTTCAGGAGAACATTTGGGATTAGCTTTGGCACAGAAAAAGCCTGCTGCTGCTGTCGAGTTGATGTTAGTTAATCCTTTTCTTCAGGTTTATTTTTCGACCTGACCCAGCGGTCAGACGCATTTCAGCTCAAAGTAGATAATTAGAGATGTTTAGAAGTCATAAAACCAGATGACTATAACTAATGAAATACGAATAACAGTGCTGATTACAACAGATAATTATGACTGATAATAACCAGTAACTACGACTCATTAAAACCAGTAACTCTGACTGGTTACAAACGTGTCACTTCGACCTGTGGGCATTGATCATTATGACTCCTTTATACCCCACAAAACAGAGACAAGGTTGGCTTATGAAATACAATACCCACAAAAAATCATGAAAACGGGTTGCCATGACGAATGAACAGAGAGAACTAGACATCTGAACACAGACAGCCATGACGAATGAACAGAGAGAACTATGACATCTGAAGATAGACAGACATGACGAAGGAACAGAGAGAACTATGACATCTGAACACAGACAGCCATGACGAATGAACAGAGAGAACTATGACATCTGAACGCAGACAGCCATGACGAATGAACAGAGAGAACTATGACATCTGAAGATAGACAAGACATGACGAAGGAACAGAGAGAACTATGACATCTGAACACAGCCAGCCATGACGAAGAACACAGAGAACTATGACATCTGAACACACCAGCCATGAACGAATGAACAGAGAGAACTATGACATCTGAACAGACAGACATGACGAAGGAACAGAGAGAACTATGACATCTGAACACAGACAGCCATGACGAATGAACAGAGAGAACTATGACATCTGAACACACAGACAGCCATGACGAATGACACAGAGAACTATGACATCTGAAGATAGACAGACATGACGAAGGAACAGAGAGAACTAGACATCTGAACACAGACAGCCATGACGAAGGAACAGAGAGAACTACGGACATCTGAACACAGACAGACATGACGAATGAACACAGAGAACTATGACATCTGAACACAGACAGACATGAAGGAACAGACAGAGAACTATGACATCTGAACACAGACAGCCATGACGAATGAACAGAGAGAACTATGACATCTGAACACAGACAGCCATGACGAATGAACAGAGAGAACTATGACATCTGAACACAGACAGCCATGACGAAGGAAACAGACAGAACTATGACATCTGAACACAGACAGCCATGACGAAGGAACAGACAGAACTATGACATCTGAACACAGACAGCCATGACGAATGAACAGAGAGAACTATGACATCTGAACACAGACAGCCATGACGAATGAACAGAGAGAACTATGACATCTGAAGATAGACAGACATGACGAAGGAACAGAGACAGAACTATGACATCTGAAGATAGACAGACATGACGAAGGAACAGAGAGAACTATGACATCTGAACACAGACAGCCATGACGAATGAACACAGAGAACTATGACATCTGAAGATAGACAGCCATGACGAAGGAACAGAGAGAACTATGACATCTGAACACAGACAGCCATGACGAATGAACAGAGAGAACTATGACATCTGAACACAGACAGCCATGACGAATGAACAGAGAGAACTATGACATCTGAAGATAGACAGACATGACGAAGGAACAGAGAGAACTATGACATCTGAACACAGACAGCCATGACGAAGGAACAGAGAGAACTATGACATCTGAACACAGACAGCCATGACGAATGAACAGAGAGAACTATGACATCTGAAAGAGAGACAGACATGACGAAGGAACAGAGAGAACTATGACATCTGAACACAGACAGCCATGACGAATGAACAGAGAGAACTATGACATCTGAACACAGACAGACAGCCATGACGAATGAACAGAGAGAACTATGACATCTGAAGATAGACAGACATGACGAAGGAACAGAGAGAACTATGACATCTGAACACAGACAGCCATGACGAAGGAACAGAGAGAACTATGACATCTGAAGATAGACAGACATGACGAATGAACACACAGAGAACTATGACATCTGACACAGACAGACATGACGAAGGAACACAGAGAACTATGACATCTGAACACAGACAGCCATGACGAATGAACAGAGAGAACTATGACATCTGAACACAGACAGCCATGACGAATGAACAGAGAGAACTATGACATCTGAACACAGACAGCCATGACGAATGAACAGAGAGAACTATGACATCTGAACACAGACAGCCATGACGAAGGAACAGACAGAACTATGACATCTGAACACAGACAGCCATGACGAATGAACAGAGAGAACTATGACATCTGAACACAGACAGCCATGACGAATGAACAGAGAGAACTATGACATCTGAACATACAGACAACAGACATGACGAAGGAACAGACAGAACTATGACATCTGAACACAGACAGCCATGACGAAGGAACAGAGAGAACTATGACATCTGAACACAGACAGCCATGACGAATGAACAGACAGAACTATGACATCTGAACACAGACAGCCATGACGAATGAACAGAGAGAACTATGACATCTGAACACAGACAGCCATGACGAATGAACAGAGAGAACTATGACATCTGAACACAGACAGACATGACGAATGAACAGAGAGAACTATGACATCTGAACACAGACAGCCATGACGAATGAACAGAGAGAACTATGACATCTGAACACAGACAGCCATGACGAAGGAACAGACAGAACTATGACATCTGAACACAGACAGCCATGACGAATGAACAGAGAGAACTATGACATCTGAACACAGACAGCCATGACGAAGGAACAGACAGAACTATGACATCTGAACACAGACAGCCATGACGAATGACAGACAGAACTATGACATCTGAACACAGACAGACATGACGAAGAACAGAGAGAACTATGACATCTGAAACACAGACAGCCATGACGAAGGAACAGACAGAACTATGACATCTGAACACAGACAGACAGCCATGACGAATGAACAGAGAACTATGACATCTGAACACAGACAGACATGACGAAGGAACAGAGAGAACTATGACATCTGAACATAGACAGACATGACGAAGGAACAGAGAACTATGACATCTGAACACAGACAGCCATGACGAAGGAACAGAGAGAACTATGACATCTGAACACAGACAGCCATGACGAAGGAACAGAGAGAACTATGACATCTGAACACAGACAGCCATGACGAAGGAACAGAGAGAACTATGACATCTGAACACAGACAGCCATGACGAAGGAACAGACAGAACTATGACATCTGAACACAGACAGACATGACGAAGAACAGAGAGAACTATGACATCTGAACACAACAGACAGACAGAGAATGAACATTCGACAGAACTAGACAGACAGACAACTGACACAGACAGACAGCCATGACGAATGAACAGACAGAACTATGACATCTGAAGACAGACAGACATGACGAAGGAACAGACAGAACTATGACATCTGAACACACAGACAGCCATGACGAATGAACAGAGAGAACTATGACATCTGAACACAGACAGCCATGACGAAGGAACAGACAGAACTATGACATCTGAACACAGACAGACATGACGAAGGAACAGACAGAACTATGACATCTGAACACAGACAGCCATGACGAAGGAACAGACAGAACTATGACATCTGAAACAGACAGACAGACATGACGACATGAACAGAGAGAACTATGACATCTGAACACAGACAGCCATGACGAAGGAACAGACAGAACTATGACATCTGAACACAGACAGACCATGACGAAGGAACAGACAGAACTATGACATCTGAACACAGACAGCCAGCCATGACGAATGAACAGAGAGAACTATGACATCTGAACACAGACAGCCATGACGAAGGGAACAGACAGAACTATGACATCTGAACACAGACAGACATGACGAAGGAACAGACAGAACTATGACATCTGAAGATAGACAGACATGACGAAGGAACAGACAGAACTATGACATCTGAAACACAGACAGCCATGACGAATGAACAGAGAGAACTATGACATCTGAACACAGACAGCCATGACGAAGGAACAGAGAGAACTATGACATCTGAACACAGACAGCCATGACGAAGGAACAGACAGAACTATGACATCTGAACACAGACAGCCATGACGAAGGAACAGAGAGAACTATGACATCTGAACACAGACAGCCATGACGAAGGAACAGAGAGAACTATGACATCTGAACACAGACAGCCATGACGAAGGAACAGAGAGAACTATGACATCTGAACACAGACAGCCATGACGAATGAACAGACAGAACTATGACATCTGAACACAGACAGCCATGACGAAGGAACAGAGAGAACTATGACATCTGAACACAGACAGCCATGACGAAGGAACAGAGAGAACTATGACATCTGAACACAGACAGCCATGACGAATGAACAGAGAGAACTATGACATCTGAACATAGACAGACATGACGAAGGAACAGAGAGAACTATGACATCT
>JADBJO010002974.1:257622-267622 GCA_016801955.1 Conus betulinus
GCAAATGGAGGCAGGGAGGGAGCGGGACGGAAGTACTGGCAAGGGAGAAGAAGAAGGGGAGGGAAGCTGAAGGAGGTATGGCAGAGGGGGGGGTAAAGGGTGGGTGGTATTGGCCAGTAGGGAAGGAGGGGTATTAGGCCCTGGAGTGATGGGAAGAAGAGGAGTGGGTAGGGATAGGTAGGGTAGGTGGTTGACGGGTGAGGGATGGGTCTGTTTAACACCACACCGCACCCTCGAACACACATTAACATTGGTGTTGAGAATGTGTTTAAAGCCATTCTGGTGTTTATTGTCTTTGAATTCACCAATCATAAGATACTACATACGACAAGCCCACAACAGGTAAGCTCAATGGTTAGAGCACAGGGTTTGAAGTCAGACGTTGTGAGATTGATTCTCAATGCCACCCGATCTGGTGGTATCACGGTAGTGCAAGATATACCCTCTACCTCTTCAGGGATGTTTATTCCACACACCTGCAGCATGACAAACAGGAATGCCAGCCATATTAGCGGCTGACTTAGCTCTGGAAACACAAACATATCCAGAAGGTACTTCCCTCAAAACGCTGGGGTTAAAACAAAAATAAACCGGTTATACATATCCATATCCAAAGTTCATTTTTATCGCAGAACAGCTCGAAGGCGAAGAGGAAAAAGAACGCAAAGGAAGAGGTGCATGATGAGGATAACCAAGAGAGATGAAGAATACGTGGAGGAGAAGGGGAGGAGGATAACAAAGAGGAGGAGAACAACGACGAGGGAGGGGGGTGGAGGAGGTGGAGGAGGAGGAGGAGGAGGAGGAGGAGGAGGAGGAGGAGGAAGAGTAGGAGGAGCAGGTAGAGGAGAAGGAAGACGAGGGAGAAGAGAAGAACAAAATTAAGACGAAAAAGGAGAAGATGAAGAAGATGACCCAGAGAAAAACACGAACAAAGTAGGTGGAAAAAAGAGGGGGTAAATATAAGGTGACAAAAGGAAAGAACATACACAACAACTAAGAGGATGAGAAAAACAAGATGGAGAAGAATGAGGAAAAAGAGGAGGAGAAAAGCAGGGGGGAAAAAAAAAACGAAGAAAAAGCATGCATTAAGAACGAGGATGTGGGTTGGGGAGGAGGGTAGAGGAGAAAGTAAAAAGAGTAACAAGAAGAACTAGAAAGAAAAAAAAAAATATATAAAGGAGAACCTAGAGAAGGAGGCAGAGGAGCAGGAGGAGGAGAGAAAGAGTAGTAGGAGGAATAAAGCTAGAAGACTTATGACAAAGAGGAGAGAGAGGAGGGGTAGTAAGGGAGGGGTGAGGGCTGGCAGAGGAGAAAGACGAGGAATAGCAAAGATCAAACAAGGAACAAAGAACAACAGTACAATGCATACATGGAGAAAGACAAAGTAAAAACGAACAGAGAAATGAAGGAAACAAAGAAACAAAAGAGATTTTGGTTTCACTCAATGTGGAACTGACGCAGCCCAACTGCCTCATGTGGAACTGGGGAGAACTCTGCAGCAGTTATGGAAACATTTGCGGGCAGTTTGAAGATGGACAGAAGAGGACGGATGGAGACAACAAAGTCCAGTGAGTTAATGGGAAAGAGAACCATGGACAGAACCTGGAGGCGGGGCTGAGAGGGTAGGAATGAAGGTGGAGGAGTGGGTAAAAGGGGCTGGGTGGGGGATGTGGCCATGGTGAAGGAGGGAAAAAGGGCAGGGCCAGGGAGGACGTGGTCGATGTTGATTCTGCAACCTTGTCTGCAGGAAAAAGCTTTCTGACGTGTGCTCTCATACTGCCTGCTCTGAAGTCTACGCACACCTCATTCCATTCTTCCGGAGCTGAAAGGAAGCACATATTTATTTAGGCAGTGCCTTTGAAACAGTTGAGACCAGTCCAGGCAAACATTACCAGGCCTCGAGAGGAACATGATCAAGCAATAGAGACGTTCTCATTTCCAAGACTTATTCTCTTCGCTCCCCCCCCCCCCCCCCCCCCCCCCCCCCCCCCCCCCCAAAAAAAAAAAAAAAAAAAACAACAAAAAAAACCCACTGATAGGATCTCTTTCAAATGTGAAAGAGGCAGGATGAAAATTGTGTTCTCTAGGCTGATGAGTAGAATCTACAGAGCAAAACACTTAAGTGGTTGATTCGTGAGTGTTTCGAGATCATTCATACTATCAATTAATCGGCGAATTTTTCAATAAGTGAAAGAATAAATAAATCATGAAATGGTGTATTGAGAATTGAAATGGAAGGAAAAAAGCAGATCATTCACTGAACAAAGAGAATTATTAAAACTGAATAAATTATCAACAACAAATAAACACCCAGTAACACCATACAGAAACATAACGTTAGTCTAAGAGTGAAGTTTTGTTTCTTTCTTCTTGTTCTTTTTTTTTTTTTTTTTGGAGGGGGGGGGGGGGGGGGGGGGGGAAAAAATGAAGTAAAGAAGAAAACTGAAAATTGAAATGATAAGGTGGGAGCTGAATGAACACGAATACATATCAAGAAATATGTAAATGAACGAACTGACATACGTAAGAAATTCAGTAAGTGACTGGATTTGCAAAGAATTGTAGCAATAAACAGTAGAGTGAGATGGGTATACAAAAATGCTCAATAACACTCAGTTGCACTAATTTTTATCCTAGCTCTTTGTCAGAGTGTACCACACTAACTGTAGTTTCCGTTTCCTAGCTTGGGGGGGGGGGGGGGGGGGGGGGGGCGCATACTGGGTTGCATGGAGAAGAGAATAATAGCAGGGAAGGGGTAGGCATTAATAACAGACGTTTCTTTTCTGGGAATTCCATTACGGAAAGTGCTGCTTGGAGATTTTGTTTGTACGTATTGACACAAAGCAAACAAAGAAACTAACAAATATCCAGAAAAAAAACCCATCTAAGTATAGAAAAATGTTCGTTGTCACTCACACCGATCGGAACCACGGCATGACACCGATGACAGTCACGCTTAAGCCAAACAAGAACCCCAAACAAACCAGTGTCAGAATAACCAAACAAGAACCCCAAACAAACCAGTGTCAGAATAACCAAACAAGAACCCCAAACAAACCAGTGTCAGAATAACCAAACAAGAACCCCAAACAAACCAGTGTCAGAATAACCAAACATGAACCCCAAACAACCAGTGTCTGAATAACATTCAACGTGGTCAAGCTGAAATATCCAGACCTCCCTAGGTCTCAGGTTTGCTGCACTCAACCAGCTGTTAACAATCTCACTGACAACAACAGAGACAAAATGCCCTAGTTTACAGCAAAAAAAGGAGGACAAGCTATGGGTGACCTATGATATCCTGGGACAAATGAAAAAATGGATTTGAAGATAAACACTATAGACGATGCTCAAGAAGCACTCTGTATTGGAAACCTGGAAAACCAAGAAGAAACTGACAGAGGCCAGAGATGTGGGTTGTCAGTGGGCACAATGCTATGAAAGCAAGGTCGACACAAGGCAACACCAAGACCGCCTTTCATATACAGAAGAAGCAAACAACATGGCTACGATGAAAACAGGCCACCAGCAGAGGCAGAACCCCAGTAGTTCACAGTCAGACCAGACAAACTCTCCTGTATCGACACAAAAGAAGTGAGCTCAGAGAAAAGCAAAACTTAATTTACAGTTGTTAACAGTTAAAGACAAACCTCAGCAGTCCGGATCACGCTAACAGACAATTCCAATGGACAGCCTCCTGTATCTTGGGTCTACTCTGAGCACAGATGGCAGGTCAATCAAGGCGTCGAAAACAAAGCCCGCCTTGGCTATGTCTGCATGACAAAACTCAGCATCATCTGGAAAACCTGTCAGCTTCCTGGCACAGATCAAACTTAAAAGTCTCCAGGAATAAGATTTTCCCTGTATGGATGCAACAGCTGGACGCTGAAGGGACATCTTCAGTTAAAACCTCCAAACGTTTAGGAATAAATGCTTCAGATAGATTCTGCGATCCCTCACACGGAAACAGGACAACTGGCCATACCAGGCAGCATGCCAACACATATATACCATCAGACAAGACCGTCTTTCTTGCAGTTATCAAGTGTAGGCTTGTCTGGCACAGGCAGGTATTTTGCCATGGAGGTGGAAAAGGCTTCTGCGATATGAACGACAGGAACGGTTACAACACCTCCTGCAGATGGCTGGGGGCAGAGGCTATTGATAATCTGGACAACTGACAGCTGAAGTTACAGCCACATCATGCCTTTCAACCCACCGTCATTGGACAGTCATGATCCTTGCCTTCTGTACAGTGATAATGGAAAAGCCGACCGATGAAGAAAGCTGAAGCAGTGAATTGGATAGGATTTGCAGGAGGAGTTGTAGCATGGATGGAGAAGTGGAGCAGAGGGGGGGGGGGGGTGTTAAGGAAAGGATGGTGAGGGGTGGAAGAGTGCACGGAGGGCGCGAGAGAAAGGCTCCTTGCACCCGCACCTGAAAGATTAGAACACTCTCACCAGCCAAGCGCTGAAGGTGGGTGAATGAGTGTCTTGGTGTTTCTGAATGGACAGTTACACAACACTGACCATTTCAAAGTCTTTAATCCGTTTAAATGTCGGCAATGATTGAAATCTCTCTGTCAAAATCTGCAGGTGCGTTCTGAACAGACAACATTCATTGTCTACGTTGCTTTTCTTGAGTTATGAGAAGTGGTGTCGTGCGTCCTGGCACCATGGGATGTCTTTGCATTCTCTGCTGACTAGTCGTCCCTGTTGAAAGGCTTGAAGGAGGCGATAAGGGCAGGACTAAAAATACCTGTCTGACCATGTTCCTTGTAAGAGTTCCCCCCCCCACACGATTTATGTCAGCCGTCCATCTCTATGACGCACGCTTGGAGTTCATTTCGTTTTCCTTGTCCTCCAGTAGCCAGACAGCGAAAATGATGGCACGTCACTGAGGCAAGGACAAGTTTCCCAAAATAAACTAGATGATGAAGTCCCCAGAATAAAGATTGACAGTTTAAATCTGAAAAAAAAAAACATGGATTTACACACACACACACACATTTACGCGCACACACACACACACACACACACACACACACACACACACACACACACACACACACACACACACACAAACCTGGAATGATTGGTCTGTAATTATTTTACTGTCGGGGCAACAGCCTTCCTTGTTTTCATTTCCTGGTTGATACAGGAAGTATACTGTTCCTGGTCGGAGTCCTTGTTAGTGAAATTTCATTCAATTTTTCTAAACTTGATTTAAATTGAATACAAAAGCAACCGAGACAAATACCAGGCAATGTACAATGGAACTGCCAGATGTCAATCAACATGCACAGGAAAATGATAGGATGTTCATAGAGTAGCTCCAGGACACATTGCATACCATCTTTCCAGCCACAGGTTATATCTATATTTTATATTTCAATGCAGTCATTATATGTAATGGCTATATTGTTCCAACATCACATCACATTAGCTGCATACATCTCCCTGCACTATGAGAGGGCCCATATTCAGACAGTCGAGGGATAGGACATTTTTAGCTTGAAAATCCTCTCTGTCGAGCTAACAGAGGTTTTCTATCAGTTCACACTACATTTAAGGCATTGGGACCTTCAGTGCCCATTTTACGTCGGAGAAATTTCTGGAACCTGAAAACTCTCCAAATTATAGAATTTAACTTTATTCACCAGAGTCGAACAAATAGTACACCAAAGACGAAATTCGTGATAAGACATGGCCATTCCTAAACAGGATTATTTTCGTTCATGCAGAAGTTACACCTTGCCGGTTTGCACTGCAGAACGTCACATTTGCCACTGGCCGTTTATTGAAATGTCTCTGTTGCTGATGCAATCGGCTTGCTTGCATGCACACACACACACACACACACACACACACACACACACACACACACACACACACACACACACACACACACACACGCACGCACGCACGCACGCACGCACACACGCACGCGCACACAAACACACACACAGCGCACGCACAAACATGCAGGGGTTAAGCTGTTTGGATAGGTATGTCATAAGTGATGCATTTTTACGATGTTTAGAGGGGGGAGGAGGTGGGGAGTGCAATGAGGAGCGTTAGGGATGGTACAAACTGATTTAAAATACTTGTGTACCATGTTACAAGTACATAACATTGCAGGCTTAAAATCATTCTCAAATACATGTGATCAGGCTGTGCCTCTAAACTCGGTTTTTTTATTTTATTTTATTTTATTTATTTATTTATTTTTTAGGATGTTTAATCTTCTGCACAGTCTCGGTGGCATTACTTATATGCCTCTCATTCCAGTTCCAGATAGTGCACACACACACACACACACATGACAACCTGGCTTGTCCTGTCACAGACCCAGTAGCAGCAGTCTAAAGGACAGTCGACGTCATGGCGCCACGAGGGAACCCTCCAGAGGAGACACTCTATTGGTGCCGAGTCTCATCGGTAATGTCCATTCAGCGGAAGGCAGGGAAGTGGTAGCTTATAGAGAAGGCTGGACGCCAAAAAAATAATGCGCCAAGACCTTGCTTAAGGCGTCGAGTCCTTATAGACTGGCGCTGTCAGATTCCTCGTATCTGATTCTCCTCGTTGTCTTTCATAATGCCGTCAAGGTACAAGCCACGCGATTCAAAGTAGACAGATCAAAACGTAGTTCCAAGCAGACATATTAAAATCGAAGGAATAGAATGATTTGGGAGAGACCACCTACACAAGGAAAGGGTCAAGGGTGAATGCAAAGGCCTGAAATATGAGAGTCGGCTAACGAGAAGGTTATATGTTTGAAGACTGTGAATGACGTCATCATTGGATATCCCCCAATTAACAAAGTAAACTGATGGGAGTGGTGGGGGGTGGTGGGGGGGGGGGGGGGGGGGCTGGGGTTGTTGCTTTGAACAAATATCAGTTGAAATTCAAATGCTGGCTAAAACTTACGCTTCCCTTCGAAACGCGTACATGGATTATTATAGTGAGTTGATGGATGCCAAATCCTAACCGTGGTGTGTGTGGCCAGAAAACCCGCACAGTGCTATCGTGACGGAAGGAGAGAGGGGAAGACCAGGCCGAGGGGCACTGGACAGGGTTCAGACTGGAGAGAAAACAGGGGCGAAAAAGGGAGGGGGGGGGGGGGGGGGAGGGAGGAGGAAAGATGGATGGGTGGGAAGAGCAGACTGATGCTACAAGGGGTCAGGGATGGGGGATATGGAAGGAGGAGTAGTAGGAGAAGGGATGAAAGGAGGATTAGGGATGGGGGGGACTTATGCAAGTCTTCACCGGAGACACGGAGATACGGCCCCGCTGGTAATTAAGTGGTGGTGCAGTTATACACACAGCAGACTGTGTCACGCGTGGAACCAGACATGCGCTTCATAGCAGGCAGTGAAAATAGACTAGACGTCTCTCTCTCTCTCTCTCTCTCTCTCTCTCTCTCTCTCTCTCTCTCTCTCTCTGTGTGTCCCCTCATCCCTTTTTTCCTCTTTCCTTTTTTCTCTCTCCCATCTTGCTCTCTTTTTCTCTCTCTCCGTCTCTCGGTCTGAAAGCTCATGTACTCGTCAATACTGAAGGAGAAAAAAAAAAAAAAAAGCCATCCATGTGTTCATGTATTTTTTAAGATGATTTTGTTTGTTTGTACGGTTCAGTAGCTAGTCATGCTTGGTTAGTTGCTAAACACTCGTAGTCCCTCGCCTGGGCAAGGGCCGGATGTAAAAAAGCATGTTTGCTTATCTGTTACCATTGGAAATAAAGATTATCATCATCACTATCATCATCATCATCATCATCATCTCTCTCTCTCTCTCTCTCTCTCTCTCTCTCTCTCTCTCTCTCTCTCTCTCTCTCTCTTCAGTTTTTCTCTTTCATCTTTCTCTTTCAATACCTCTCTCTCTACTGCACTCTCTTCCACCATCCCTCTCCAGCCCCTTCTCTCTCTTTTTGCCTCATCATCTCTGTCTCTGTCTGTCTGTCTGTGACGTTGTTTCTGTTTGTCTGTTTGTCTGTCTGTCTGTCTGTATGCCTGCCTGTCTGTCTGTTTCATCCTCTCTGTCTGTCTGTCTGTTTCTCTCTCTCTCTCTCTCTCTCTTCTCTCTCTCTCTCTCTCTCTCTCTCCCCCCCCCCCCTTCAGTTCACAAGGTCCAGCTGAGTTTCTCCCCTTGTTTGTTTCCTGAATGGATGTTAGTTATGATTGTGCGCGGTTGTGAGGCTGCTACGATGACTGTAATTAACACGCATCCCTTCATCGACAACGATGGCCAACCTGTGAGTTTAAAAGTATGCTCTCTCTCTCTCTCTCTCTCTCTCTCTCTCTCTCTCTCTCTCTCTGCGTGTGCGTGCGTGCGTGCGTGCATGCATGCATGTGTGTGTGCGCACGTGTGTGTGTGTGTGCGTGTGTGTGTGTGTGTGTGTGTGTGTGTGTGTGTGTGTGTGTGTGTGTGTGTGTGTGTGTGTGTGTGTGTGTGGTGTGTGTGTGTGTGTGTGTGTACATGACCACCCATGTGACTATTAACCGGTCTGCTCGCACACGTATGCATACAAACAAATTGTCCGACTCGATTCAGCTTTCATCTGTATCTTTGCTGATCTGTTTGTGGACGCGTCGGGTGGTTTCTGAAACCAGGAACAATCAAAACAGACACAGACCAAACGAGAACGATAATGTAAACAACAGAAGAAAAAAAAAAGCAAAGCAAAGCCAACGACAGCAAAGGGAGAATGCTTCATGATGACTTGTTTATGCCAGCGATATGCTGCTTTCATCTTAGTGCCACATTACGCTTACTGACACATGCAGATCACATTTTACCACCCCCCCCCCCCCCCCCCCCCCCCCTCCCTCACACAGCCTCACACACAGGGAACGGCAGGGAGTATGATGGAGACGGCAGGGGGGGGGGGGGGGAAGGGTACATGTCAACAGACTATTCCCCCTGTTTGTTCATCTCCCTGCTCCTGTGCCTCTCTGCTCCAGTCTGAACCCGGGTCGTGTGGCCAGTTCCAGAAATGAGTTCCCGGGCTGCCAGGTCCCTCAACGAGGGCTGGACACGCCGAGTCCGCTTTGTGGCACCCGATGCCAGCACTTCCAAGACACCTTTGATCTTCGCTCTCTCTCTGCCAGACCATGGCCTGGAGGAAGTAGGAATTCTCACAAGAAGAGAAAGGAGAGGAAAAAAAATGTTGTTCCTTTCTTCTTTTCTCTCGTCTTCCTTCTCTTCGTCTGTCTATCTTCTGCGTGTTTCTCTGAGAGAAGGAAGTTCAAGCGCATGAGACATTTACTCGTCCTTCTCCTTCTTCTTCTATCTTTTGTTTCTCCACCTCCTCGTGAGATTTTCTCATGCTCATCCACTGTCTATCGTTCTTGCCTGTTCTTAAGCGGAATGGATGTAACTTGAGATAGTCAGATTAGGCCAATGTGTGTTTACCCAGACTGACAGGAAAACAAATTACGCAGTAGCTATTACCTCCACGTCCACGTCAGACTGACTAGATGGACTGGGAGAGGAGACTGACTAGAGAGAGAGAGAGGGGAGAGAGAGAGAGAGAGAGAGAGAGAGAGAGAGAGAGAGAGAGAGAGAGAGAGAGAGAGAGACAGACAGACAGACAGACAGACAGACAGACAGACAGACAGACAGACAGTAACTTAAGCTGTGAAAAATGCCAAACAGGCACAGAAAAGTAAACTGCTAGTTCGAATCGAACAAACGATTGTTTCGCGTTGTGTGTACACATAATGTATATAAAGAATGAAAGCTTAGTTTATGGTGTCATCCAAAAGGTTAGTACTCCGACCACCACTTCAAATCTTATGGAATGGGGAGATAAAAGAAAACTGCCCGATGCGAGACTTGACGTAAGAACACAGGATTTCTCCTGTCCTAGGTGAGAGCATGGTCGTCCTTATCCACTAGGCTACTTTCACATTTGTATAGTTCGTTCAGACAGAAACAGTACTTAGCTACTTAGGGAGGTAACAGTTGGAAACGGGTCGAATTGGCAGAACACACATCACTGCT
>JADBJO010002975.1:0-23060 GCA_016801955.1 Conus betulinus
CAAGAAGGCGGCAAAAGAAAGCGGTGAGACTTTTTTTCAGTTTTTGATTGTCGCTTATTATATTTGACGATAAAAGTGCATTGGATATGAATCATACATTTGTTCTTGTTTGTTGTAATTAAGTTTGATAACTTCTTGAATGTTTTGTGAATGACAGAAGTTGGTTCACATCAGAGTGGTGGTGTTAGATTTTTGATGCATGGGTTCGTAAAGAGTCGATGGCAATATCTAATTCCGAACACGCATGCGACATAATTCCGAACAGTGTTCGGAATTTGAGAATCGCGTTCGGAATTTGATACTTGTTTTCACCAAAATGCAGTCAATATTTGTTTGCCAGAAATAAATAGGATGCGTTTTTTAAAGCTACACTGCTCAATGCAGGTCGATGCAAGTATTTAAAGAGAAGATTTTTCATCAATACAACACTGATTTTTTAAGGGAACACAGTGCGTGCATTCATGAATGTGCGTACCTGGATAGGATTTTGAGTCATATGGTTACCATTAAATGATCTTTTTTCCCTTAAAAAAATATAACATAAATTTGTTTGTTTTTAGCGCAAGCTGGTCATCAGATGACCTCAGACAAGCTATGGAAGAAGTGAGAAACAACCATATGGGACTTAGAGCTGCTGCCAGATCCTGTGGAATACCAGTTACCACTTTGAAGGATCGTTTGGATTGTAAAAATAAATATGCAAAGACTGCAAGAAAATTCTTGGGAGACCCTCTACTCTGCCACCAAACATTGAAAGAGAACTTGTTAGACACATCTTAGACAGCGAAGCTTGTGTTTCTTGGGTTCACACGGGACATGGTGATGAGTTTGGCTTTTGATATAGCTTCTGCAAATGGTTTACCCCACCTGTTCAACGAGGAGAAGAAGAAGGCAGGGAAGACTTGGCTAAAACTTTTCTTAAGACGACACCCAGAGATATCTCTACGGCAACCAGAACCGACATCAATTGCTAGAGCAAATGGTTTTAATGAGGAAAGTGTAGGAAGATTTTTTGATCTGCTGGAAAGGGAAATTGATGTGCAAGGCTTCAGCGGAATGACAATCTTTAACGTGGATGAAACAGCAGTGTCGACGGTGCAGAAGAAGTGCCAGAAAATCTACAAAGGCAAACACCAAGTTGGTTCTCTCTCAAGTGGAAAAAGGGGAACAAACACAACAGTGGTCTGTTGCTGCAAAGCTGCAGGACAGTTCGTGCCACCCCTTATTCTCTTTAAACGGAAGAGAATGAACGAACAGCTGAAAAATGGAACTCCAACAGGAAGTCTGATTACAAATAATGAGTCTAGATGGATGGACCGGGACATGTTTTTGGTTTGGCTCAGGCATTTTGCTGCAGCTGTGAAGCCATCAAGAGAACAAAATACTCCTTGTTCTTGATGGTGACTTTCCCACACAAGATCACTAGCTGCAATTGAGTTTGCACGCGAAAATGGAATAGTTATTATTTCATTGCCTCCCATACCACTCACACAGACTCCAACCCTTAGACATTGCTTTTTTCAAGCCACTTCAAACATTATACGCGAAGGAGCAGGAAATGTGGCTCAGAGCGAATCCTGGGAGGCAGATCTCACCGTTTCAGATCTGTGCCCTTTTCAACTTGGCCTACATGAAGGCAGCTTCCACAGCTACAGCTGTCAATGGGTTTGCAAGAGCAGGAATCTGGCCTTGCAGCAGAACAGTCTTCAGTGAAGTGGACTTTCTTCCATCTCGTCTGTCTGGAGAGAAGCTTACCTCCATGCCCCAGTCATCTTCAGCATTTTCTGTTAGGATTGAAACAAGCATGCTGTGGACAATGTGACATTTGTATATCGACAATGTGAATATTGAAATATTGGAAAAACTGCAGTAAAATTCTTATTTGGGAAATTTTTTGTGAAACTCATTTCAGATAAAGCTCGACTGTTATAGGGAGTTGGATCTTGTTCGAAAGTTTTCATGCTGTTTTTTTTTCTCTTTTTTTTTTTTCCAAATTTTGCTGAGAAAAAGCTCTTCATTTTATTTGGAATGTTGGTATATGTTAGAACACTAGAGCGTAAATGATGATCAGTTATGTTTCTTTACTTTGTTGAAAGGAGAATAAATCAGAATATATTCTGTTTGGAAATACGATCTCACTGTTCGCAATTTAGAACCCTTGTTTGGAATTTGGATTTCACTGTTCGGTATTATGAGCAGAAGGTTCTAATTCCGTGCATTGACCTCATTTTAAAAAGTGTGAATATCTCCAAAACAAAGTGATGTTTGCTGTTCTGTGTTACAGCAAAATGCAGCTGATGTTATGTCTGATTAAAGAGTCATTTTTGTTTCTTTCTATGAGTGTACGTGGACTGTTGCTGAGATGAAATCCTTAAGTGTTCGGATTTTAGAGCCTTTCCCTTACTTACAAATCAAACAAAGTAGCAACTAAAATTGACGCAGGAGTCAATTTTCTATGGGAGTCAATATTTTCCATAACCACTGGAGTCAATATTCTACAGAAGGAGTCAATATTCTCTGTAGAAAACCTGCAGAAAACTGAACGGTTCATTTTTCTCTGGAGAAAAAAGAACCAGGGAGTAAAATTTCTACGGAGTCAATATTCTCCGTAACACTGGACTCATAATCATGGTGATCCTGGGGTTGCGGGTTCGAATCTCCACCGGGCCATTTCAGTACAGGGGGATTTTCCTCGGAGTTAACATTGCTTCTGACTCCATTTCCCATACAGTCCCTTGAATGAGACTATATACCAAGTTTCCATGTATGACGCACGCATAACATCTTGCACACACACGTAAAATCCCATCACCAACTTTTGAAGAGAAGGCCAGTTTGGCCATTGGTATGGATGACACGTTACACATAGCATGCACCTACTCTTAAGTTGGAGTATGGCTGCTTTAATGGTGGGATTAAAAAAAAAAACAACAGTAATACACATAAAACTCCACTCCCTTTGTCTATACAGGGAGTGTCCGCAAGGGTATCAGCCTGCGTACGCAAAAAAAAAAAAAATGCAAAACTGAAATTTGATCAAGTCCTAGAAACAAATCACTGATGTAAATCAAAGTCTATCACCAACAAAATCACAATAACAAAAGATCAAAACTGATTTTCTTTAAATCACATCAGACGCAAAAGACGTCTTCATGGAATCCACAGTAAAAACATGTGAACATACACATCACTACACTTCATCAATGAAATGTGTCCTGCTGAATGACTTGACACACAGCAGTCTGCGCTGCACTGTGGTGCCTCCTCATCTTTTCAATAAAGAGAGAACGAGAAAAAACTGGTGTGACCAGCATCATCTCTACACAACATCTGTTCCTGTTTATGATTTCCAGAGACTGACGGAAGGAATTCCCTAAGGGTGGACATATCTGAAAGAATTTCATACAAACACTATGTGGCCTGCAGGGCAGACATTTCCCTGCAGCAGTGTGCTCTGGACACGTTTACAGCCACTGCTAACGCAAGATCTGGGCATTCTCTGGGCATTTTACATTACAAATATAACAACGTATTGCTATGTGTCAACAAAGAAAGGCAAAAACATGAATTATTCACTGAGTATATTCTAAAACACTTTTCAGCTAACATCACAAAACTTTTGTGAAGAAAACAACATGACCAAAATGAAAGGAATGACAATCTTGTTCCTCTGTGGATAGTATCACAACAGCAAACAGGAGAAAAAGTGGTACCAAATGTCAGTTTGACATTGAACAGATGGGGGAAAAAAGGTGTTGAGTAGGCAATACCAGAGGGGAAAAAGGGGGAATAATCACACATTGTTGTGTTGCAACATTTTGCATCTATTGTTAGTGCATACAGAACACAGACACCAAAATTGTTTTCTTCTTCTCCAAAGCGTCAATAAGTAATTATCTCAGAATCTTTTCTTCTCCAAAGCATCAATAAGTAATCATCTCAGAATCTTTAGTGTACACTCATGCATCTTCTTTATACCCCTCTTTATTCAAAACATTGACTTTCTGACACTTGAGCAATATTTCTTCACCTAGTTGTCATGCTGCCGGGGCAGGAAATGCCATGACGGGAAATTCCTGTGTGCAGGCAGGGTGTCTTTGTTATAAACCTCAGCCTGTTCAGAGAACAAAAAGACCATCTCTAGCATAACTAAAAAAAAAACACACCTAACTCTTTCTATAATCATGGACCTCATACCTGGTGCTTACAGTGTTTTTTTCCCCATGACCATAGCCTTGAAATGGGGCGATTTCTTTTTTTTTGTGTGAAATATTTTACCAGTTCCATGTTCCTGCTCTGTCTCCTAAGCAAGCAACTCTGCAGCCTCATTGTCACACATGCTAACAATGACCTGGAATTCAAACAAGAACAACTCTGTTGCTCTCGTGTTTGAGACAAATATACAGTCTGCGAAACTCCAAAGAGCTCAGGATGATCTGTGTTACTGATGGCTTCTGCCCCAACAACAGACACGGAATTGGCAGAGATAAAAAAAAGATTTTGCGTGTACACTGAGAAACCATTTTCTGAGCACAACCCCAAAAATCAGTTCAGCTGTTGGTAAAAACATGTCCAGGTAGAATGGTCAGAGAAGAGACACAGAGAGGTTGAAGCGGCACCATCATCCATCATGGAAGTGTCTGTTAACATCTTTGTAACTCTGGAAATTTCTTGTAGAGTTCAGCGCAGAACGCTTTTGTGAGTGAGCTGGGGATCCAGACACAGATCAAGGTGATCAATAGTATAACAGGATTAACTGTCATATACTGATTTCATAAGACAGATAAGTAGTATAACAGGATTGACTGTCGTGTATTGATTTCAGATTTTAGTTAAAAAAAAATACCCCATCAACATAAACAAACAAAATCACCATGCTGTATATTGATTTCATATACAGGTTAAAGACACACACACACACACACATTTCATCTTTACGCATGGGAAAAGCTTGCCATTTACTGATTTCATATGCTGGTTAAATATGCTGTCCAAACAACTTTAAAACACACACACACACATGCACGCACGCATGCACACGCACACACACTTCATTTTGTTGCATGGGAAGAGCTTGCATGGAGCAATAATCAACCTCTCTTGTGACATGACAGTCTCAAAGTTTACATTTAAAATATTCATGAACTCTGACATAACCAATCATAATGACTTAAAAGCAATATATATATATATATATATATATGTCAGGATGGCTAAAAAAACCATCAAAACAACAGCCACATAATCAAATATCTTGATCCTTATGCGAGGCCAAATACGCGCAACAAAACATGCAATGAAACATTGTAACAAACATAAAAGGTTATAATTTACAATCCACCAACAAGCATCACATAAATTGCTGAACAAGACATTGTTGTCTAAATGTCTGACAAAAGAGAAATGCACATTCATTACAAAACATTCTCATAACTGTGATATAATACATAAATTCTCGTTCACAATGTTCTCTACTGTTTTCAGCACAATTCTTTCATTTCCCAACATCCCATTATACTCCTAATATATATGTTCATAAGAATGCAATCTGCCATCGGCAACATGAAAATATTTACTAATTCAATAAGTTTAATGAACACAAGAAAAATACTAAAGGTGTTGAAAACAATACAGTGGCATTAGAATTTTCTTTCTTTCATATCTGTTACCAATACAAAAATTATCAGAACAGATACCATGATAACCCTTTTTTTTTCTTTTTTCCACACATATTTTCAGTCATTTAATGGTTAATGCACTATTGCACTCAAATTACATTTGAAAATAAGAGGTTTAAGTGAGAGAGAGAGAGAGGGGGGGGGGGAGGGGAAGACACAGACAGACAGAGAGAGAGAGAGAGAGAGGGGGGGGGGAAGACACAGACAGACAGACAGACAGACAGAGAGAGAGAAGTATTTAACATCCCTGTACTTCTTCCATCCCTCTTTCCCCACTCCCACCCCCTCACGCCGACTGCCCACTCCCCTCCACAGATGCATTTATGCTTTCACATCCTCATATCTCATGACAATTTTTAAAATGAATCAAAGACAAACACTGAACATCATTTAAAGAAAACGTTTGAAAATTCTTTATAAAAAGTAAGTTGTGAACTGTCACCGGAGGCACATTAATGACCACAAGAAACAAATTTTAAAAATGAATCAAAGACAAACACTGAACATCATTTAAAGAAAACATTTGACAATTCTTTGTAAAAAGTTTAAGTTGTAAACTGTCACCGGAGGCACATTAATGAACACAAGAACCAACAAACTTGCTGAGTCTTCACCGGGCGTTGCTCTGGACTGCACACTTTCAACGCTACACGTAACCAGAACCCATGCATTTTCCACTGGCTTGGTGATGTGTTTATCCCTAATCAAATGCTGCAGATCATACAAAGCCGCACGTCTCGGAGAGAAGAATTTTAAATTTCAAATATCTTTCACCAATATATCATTTTCATCATATAATGTTAGAGAAAATGTTGGGGTATACATATTTCCCTTGCTCCCTCCCCCCAATTACAACCTCCCCCCATTACAAAATCATCTAATTCATGCACACACACATACATATATATCTACACTAAGATATCACTACCTGTATTATCAACAACTTCAAGATGTCAGCAGTAACAAAACACATACACACCTTGCCATTATTCGACCCATTTCAGCTGGTTTTCAGCACTGACATTGACCCTGACCTTTTCCACCCAGAATGTCAGAGCCTTCTCTGTCACACCAGGCTCACAGTCCACCGACAGCTGCACCATGGTGATAAAGATCTTCTTCCTCACCCCCTGCAGTTTCCCAATCTCGTCCCTCATCCTGGTCACAAAGCTGATGTTGTCGTTGCCCTGGGCTGATACGGTGAACTCCAGGAGACTGGGGGAGTTCACCAGAGTCTGTGCCAGAACAACGTCGTCGAAGGAACTGTTGATCAGCCAGTGCACTTGTTGGAGATGGCGACCCCACTGGAGAACATTCTGCAGGCTAGCTGAGGTCAGTGTGGTCCGTCTACGTCGTCTGACACCCATTTCCAGCCGTAGGTGTTGCAAGTAAGGGCATTTCCTAGAACAGATCAGGTCACAGGACTTATAAGCAAATCACAACAGATCACGCACTCACAGACAGAAATACACAGGGAATTAAAAAAAAAAAAAAAACAGGAGGTCCAATTCATAATGCCTTATTCTGATTATCATGTTACATGAAAGCATGTTTTAAATTAAGAGTGCTTTAAAGGTCTTTGCAACGGTCTATATATAATATACATAATATGTATAAACTCCAGAAGAAAATCACATCCACTACATTGACAATTTTCCTTCATGGACAAAAGAACTTGTGACAAAACAGTTCAACGTGGTGCCCAAATGACCCTACAGACAGTAATGGGAAAGAAGAAAAAAATAATAATAAAGTCCATCATCATATGTGACTTCTTACAAAACTGGTTTCTAGATTTCTTTTCCATGTACATGAAAACTTTTCTTTCAATCGTCTCTGACCCTTAACAAAAGGAATATTATTCTGAAATGTCGCAGCCTGACTTGTCTGCTGCCATTGAAATCATTTCAATTAGCACCAAGGCCAAAAGCCTCTGGCTGACAAGCACCATCTGTGACCAGTTTTGGCATGTAGTGTTTGGCAGTGTGGGAGACATGTCAGTTGTGTTGTTTGGCAGTGTGGGAGACATGTCAGTTGTGTAGTTTGGCAGTGTGGGAGACATGTCAGCTGTAGTGTTTGGCAGTGTGGGAGACATGTCAGTTGTAGTGTTTGGCAGTGTGGGAGACATGTCAGTTGTGTGTTGTTCAGTGTTGTTTGGCAGTGTGTGGAGACATGTCAGTTGTAGTGTTTGGCAGTGTGGGAGACATGTCAGTTGTAGTGTTTGGCAGTGTGGGAGACATGTCAGCTCAGCTGTAGTGTTTGGCAGTGTGGGAGACATGTCAGCTGTGTTGTTTGGCAGTGTGGGAGACATGTCAGCTCAGCTGTAGTGTTTGGCAGTGTGGAAGACATGTCAGTTATAGTGTTTGGCAGTGTGGGAGACATGTCAGTTGTGTTGTTTGGCAGTGTGGGGATACATGTCAGTTGTAGTGTTTTGGCAGTGTGGGAGACATGTCAGCTGTAGTGTTTGGCAGTGGTGTGGGAGACATGTCAGCTGTAGTGTTTGGCAGTGTGGGAGACATGTCAGTTGTGTTGTTTTGGCAGTGTGGGAGACATGTCAGTTGTGTTGTTTGGCAGTGTGGGAGACATGTCAGCTGTAGTGTTTGGCAGTGTGGGGAGACATGTCAGCTCAGCAGTGTTGTTTGACAGTGTGGGAGACATGTCAGTTGTGTTGTTTGGCAGTGTGGGAGACATGTCAGTTGTATTGTTTGGCAGTGTGTGTGACATGTCAGCTCAGCTGTGTTGTTTGGCAGTGTGGGAGACATGTCACTTGTATTGTTTGGCAGTGTGGAAGACATGTCAGTTGTGTTGTTTGGCAGTGTGGGAGACATGTCAGTTGTGTTGTTTGGCAGTGTGGGAGACATGTCAGCTGTAGTGTATGGCAGTGTGGGAGGCATGTCAGCTGTATTGTTTGGCAGTGTGGGAGACATGTCACTTGTATTGTTTGGCAGTGGGGAGACATGTCAGTTTGGCAGTGGGAGACATGTCAGTTGTGTTGTTTTTGGCAGTGTGGGAGCCATGTCAGTTGTTTGTTTGTGGCAGTGTGGGAGACATGTCAGTTGTATTGTTTGGCAGTGTGGAAGACATGTCGGCTCAGTTGTGTTGTTTGGCAGTGTGGGAGACATGTCAGTTGTTTGTTTGGCAGCGTGGGAGACATGTCAGTTGTGTGTGTTTTTGGCAGTGTGGGAGACATGTCAGTTGTGTTGTTTGGCAGCGTGGGAGACATGTCAGTTGTGTTGTTTGGCAGCGTGGGAGACATGTCAGTTGTGTGTGTTTGGCAGTGTGGGAGACATGTCAGCTGTAGTTTATGGCAGTGTGGGAGACATGTCAGTTGTGTTGTGTGGCAGTGTGGGAGACATGTCAGTTGTGTGTTGTTTGGCAGTGTGGGAGACATGTCAGCTGTAGTGTTTGGCAGTGTGGGAGACATGTCAGTTGTGTTGTTTGGCAGTGTGGGAGACATGTCAGTTGTGTTGTTTGGCAGTGTGGGAGACATGTCAGTTGTAGTGTTTGGCAGTGTGGGAGACATGTGTCAGTTGGAGTGTTTTTGGCAGTGTGGGAGACATGTCAGTTGTGTTGTTTGGCAGTGTGGGAGACATGTCAGTTGTTTGTGTTTGGCAGTGTGGGAAACATGTCAGTTGTTTGTGTTTGGCAGTGTGGGAGACATGTCAGTTGTTTGTGTTTGGCAGTGTGGGAGACATGTCAGTTGGAGTGTTTTTGCAGTGTGGGAGACATGTCAGTTGGAGTGTTTAGCAGTGTGGGAGACATGTCAGTTGTGTTGTCTGGCCGTGTGGGAGACATGTCAGTTGTGTTGTTTGGCAGTGTGGGAGACATGTCAGTTGTGTTGTTTTTGGCAGTGTGGGAGACATGTCAGTTGTGTTGTTTGGCAGTGTGGGAGACATGTCAGTTGTGTTGTTTTGGCAGTGTGGGAGACATGATAGTTGTTTGTGTTTTGGCAGTGTGGGAAACATGTCAGTTGTGTGTGTTTGGCAGTGTGGGAGACATGTCAGTTGTGTGTGTTTGGCAGTGTGAGAGACACGTGAGTTGTGTTGTGTAACAGTGTGGGAGACATGTCAGTTGTGTTTGTGTAACAGTGTGGGAGACATGTCAGTTGTGTGTTTGGCAGCGTGGGAGACATGTCAGTTGTTTGTGTAACAGTGTGGGAGACATGTCAGTTGTGTTGTTTGGCAGCGTGGGAGACATGTCAGTTGTGTTGTTTGGCAGTGTGGGAGACATGTCAGTTGTGTTGTCTGGCAGTGTGGGAGACATGTCAGTTGTGTTGTTTGGCATTGTGTGAGACCGGTCAGTTGTGTCCTGACTGTTCTCTCGCATGTGCTGTATTTTTTAGGACATCATGTTGCATCACTGCTAATTTTTTTTTTTCACTTTTTTTTTTCTTTTTAGCCTGTGAATGTGTAAATTTATACTGTGAGAGCACTGATGGACTAATCTGATATCTGATTAACCTATGAGCGTCATTCAGTTGTAACTTATACATATAACAAATGATGAATGTGGTGTGTTCTGGCTTGTTCCAACCTTGTTTCATTCTAATGTGAAATCTCGACAAAGTTGGACTGACACTGTGCCTTCCTGTACCACTTCATCTCTACAAAGTGATTTTCTTTTTTCTAATTTATTATTAGTTTTTGTTGATGTACTTGAAGTGTCAGTTGCTGGCTTGCCACATAAGTAGACTGCCCGCCCTTGTTTTTGGTGTACTACCAATGATGCCAATTTCGTTCAAACACAATTACAGTGAACACAGAACATGTGGATTCTTTGTGTCGAGTTTGTGGTGACTGTGCATGTAACTCAGGCAGAAACACTATATGGGACTTCACATAAAATTTGGTGCCAACTTTGCATACATTTTTTCAATCCAGATATTTCAAACGATGAAGACGGAACTACATGCACCAAATGCGAAGTTGTGTAAACTGACAGAAATGAAACATGATGAAATGCAATTCTCAGATCTAAAGAACAAAAGAATGTGCTGCAGCTGAAATTAGGAGAATGTCAGAGATCAGGACAATTCAATCAATTGACCAGTTCACAGTTCACAACCCCGTCTCAATCCCCTCCACATGACCCCAATTCCCTTCATCACCTCCCACCGATTAAAGGTTTTAAAGAAAGCTAGAACACATCAGTAAGATCTATCCAGGTCACTTTAATTTCCAGAATAATGCAGCTACTAGAGCGCCAACTCATTATTTTCAGGCTGTGGGTTCCAATCTCCACTTGGATGTGTCTGTACAGGGGGGATTTTCCCCTTGGAGCTGACACACCGGTTATGATTCGGAGGGTTACATTTGTACTATGCTTGATGTGCATACAGAACTTCAGATTTTTTTCTGTTATCATGGGACATGTCCCTTGGCAACTTTAAATGAGGGGACAAAATGCAAAAGCATGGAACAAACTTTTAATCTGATATTTCTGCACATTCATGCAATTTAACCAGTCATTAGCTGCAAGTTCCATAAATTTGCAATTGTACTGTTGGATTTGAGAATGCTGTGTGTATCACTAGTAGTAGATTACTTATTAGCGTGTGTGTGTCGTGTGTGTGTGTGTGTGTGTGTGTGTGTGTGTGTGTGTGTGTGTGTGTGTGTGTGTGTGTGTGTGTGTGACAGACAGAGACAGACAGCAGACGGACAGATGGAGGTGGTGGAAAAGGAAAGACAGATACAATCTAAACATGAGTGAAAGAGAACTGTCTGTTCACAATCATACTACTTGACAAAAACAAAAAAGGGAGGGCAGGGGGTGGCGGGAGAAAGGTATGTGGTGAGGTGAGAAGTGGTGAGTAGTGGGCAGCATGTATAGATCTGTGAGCTGTCTTCCTGTATATGCTTTGTAAAGGAAGATGTATCATTATATTTGCAAACTATAGTCTGACTTGCTGAGCACAAATCCAAGTTCATGTTCTGTTGACCTGTTTATGATGCTGCCAGTCGCCGGTTCATCTTCACTGGTATTTTTGTCCCTGCCAATTGCACAGCATGATGAACGCAGCGTGTACCGAGCCGACAATGGCAAAGAGATGCTGCACTCTGTTCCTCCTTGAATTCTGACCTCTTCTCACGTGTTTTGCTTCCAAATCAATCAAAAGCTGATCGTTCGCATCTGACAATGAACTGAGGTTGCATGGAGAGGCATAATTTTTTGCATCTGATACTCCACAGGATTGAATGAAATACAGGTGGACCCATTCCTATCTTGGCATTATCGCAACAGGACACTGACAGCCAGGTGCATGAGCTTGGTAAGTGACAAGCCATTTGCTAAAATTTCAAGTGAAAATATCACTGGCACACCAACAATTTGGAGTTCTCAGTACAGACCTTGCATGCTGTTTGTGCAAACCAAATTCTGTTCATATTCGATATAGTTATTAGAATCACACTTTGTTTACAGCCAATGAAGAATTAGCTCAAGCAGCACATAAAGTTTCACTGAAAAAAAAAAGAATGGTAGAACAAACTTTTACTTCAATTCTTACTGAAAGTTTCGCACTCTTGGTATCCTTCTGCCATTCATGCAAAATTGTTCCAAACAGCTTACAGTACTTTCAGCAGGTACATCCATTGGGTGCAAAGTAATGTGTCAGAACAGTGTGTTGAGTCACTAACATTTTGTAGTCAGATGTTACAGCTACAAAAGAAGAACATTTTTGAATGGGAAGTGCATTAATGTGCTTTGAAGGAATGGTGTAAACATTCATTAGTTTACTTTGGCAATTACTGCAAAGTAGAAAATAACTTCAGCTTGCATCTCGGGAACATAAAAAAGAGCTATTGCCAGTAGGTAGAGTTAAAAAAAAAAAAAAAAGAAAGAAAGAAAGAGAAAAAAAGAGAGAAAGAAAGAAAGAAAAAAAAAAAAGCGGACCAACCCAAATCAAATAAATACCATAAAACTTCTGACCTTCATTCAGTATAAGCCATCAGCACTTTAAATCAACAGTAACACCCCCACCATGGGCTACTCTCACCTCAAGATAATTTCCACACAGTCGTCAGTCAGGGCAACAGCACAGGTGATTGTAAGGTGGGCCAGACGTGGGCAGCAGGCAATCAGGGCTGTGAGTTCCCTTGCTGACATGTCATACCACGGACGCAGACAAAGGGACTGCAGCCTGCTGTCCCGATGGTCTCTCTCTATTCCCTCCTTTGACAGCTGATGTTCAAACTCCCCTTCACTGTAACTGATTCAGCATTCAATGCTTTCAAGGGAGGTTAGCAATGTGATCAGCCCCACCACACCAACAGGTGTTACCAGGTGGCACCGGAAGACTCCAAGCGACCGCAGCTTTAGACATCCGTTTGTCAGGGCCATTAGACAGGCATCCGACACCTCTTGACAGTTGGTCAGAGATACTGAACGCAGCGCTGGTTGATGGGACAACAGCTCAGTGTATGTGCTGGCATCCAACACAGTGAATCCTTCCAGTGTCAAATCCTGAAGCTTGCCCTCCTTCGGCCAGCTTGGTGTGGAGCAGCTCCTGGCAGCTCATCATCATCATCATCACTGGAATCAACTTCAAACTGCCAAAATGGTCTGTTAAGATGTGAAGTTCCGTGTGTGCACAACAGAGGACAATTTCAGGACAGTCAGTTCCGGAAATCCACTCAGCAGTTGTCTGACGCCAGAATCAGAAACCTGTTTCCCAACCGTCAACTGCAGTTTCTCAAGTTTGTTGAAGCCCTTCAAAATTGCGTACACACATCGATCATCCTGTATGGGACAATCTGTCAGCTTCAGAGATGACAGCAAACAATTGGGCTTGTGGAGCACACTTTTGAAGGCTTTAACTGTGAGGGGCAGGTTGCACAACTTGAAGTGTTCCAGCTGACAGCAGTGCTCAAAGATGGTATTGATGATCTTGTCATTGACGCAAATGTCCAAGTGGAGTCGCCTTAATGCTGGACCTGACATGAAGTAGCCACTGACATAGCCATTGACAGATCTTTTAACACGATGAGAGAGCCTGTGACTGCAAGGTGAAATGAATGTCAATGTCTCCAAATTCCTCAAGCTTTTGAAATCATCAAAGCACTGTGCAATGCATTTCTCAGTCACAGGGATATATCTGGATTTTATGAAAACTTCCTGTTCTATATGCAGGCTGGTAAGAGCTCTGTACTTTGTGAGGAAACGCATGCTTGGGAAGATAAAGCTGACAAGCGTCATGTTTTTTCACACATGGAAAAAACATCTGATCAGACAGGAAACAGCCAGGCATGGTGCTGCCCCTTTCCTCAACAGATGTCACCACTGATTTCACGTCCACTGTGTAGTGGGACAGAGTGACTCCAGCAGCATGTGGACAACCCATACACACTCTGGGTACATCCTTGCCCTCTGTCTGTGCAGCACAACTTGTTGTATGACCTTCACTGTTGTCGTCTCCCACTTCATGTTCATATGTGACTGGAATGATGCACTTCTGATGCATCATGCCCTGCAAAAACTCATGGCCCATGACAACCACAGGTCTTTTTGCTCTGGGGGGTACTCTAATGATTCTGACATGTTTCCAAAGATCAGGCATCAGAGACAGTTTCTGGAAAAATATCTGCACATCTGTCTGACCCCGAGAACCAGATCTGGTATAGACAGCTGGGCAAATATTTTGAGAATTATATCCTCTGGCAGATCAATCAAGTTTGCCGCCATTTCTCTTCATGAACTTGACATCTGCAAGAGGATGAAAAAACACATTAAAAACTTCATTTTGACTCTTACATTAAATTAGCAAACATACAAAAAGTTCAGAGAATGGTTAGACAGCTGAAACTACTGCACTGTCTTGATGCTGATCAATCAAACTGACGATGGCAGCTGAAATCCCAGAATTCATAATCTGATAAAACATTCCATGATAATTTTGTAATATAAAAAAGTCAAGCTGCAGTTTGGATATTTTTGAGACATAAAAATGACATGTATCTTAATTGCCTAAAACATGATTTCTGAATGCAAAATTCAATGAAATGTAAACATTATCCATCTTCTTCCGCTAGGAGACTTGTCATGGTGAACTTGACATCACGTGACAGACACCGAGCCTATCCATATCCAGTCAGTGCTGGTAACTTTTCCATGTCCATTTCATCTATGATGTTCCTTTACTGATAACATCAAAATAAACAGACTGACAATTGAAACGTAACTTTGACCAGTTGAGCTGCATGTATAGTTTTACTGATTTCAACAAATGAGTAAAGCAGATTTTTTCATCTTTACACCAGAATAAAGTGATAACATTTGAAACTTAATTTTCTTGTGAAAACTTGTTAAGAGTAAATTTTTCAACCATCTACAAACTGAACTGACTGAACGCACTGTCATGTGCCTTTTAAAAACATCAGAGAAAAGCTGTGTCCAAGGAGAAGACGACATATTTTTTGTATGTGTCGACCTTCCAAACATCCATTGTTTAATTTCTCTTGCACTTGCCATGTCATACAGCCACATTCCCTTCACGTCCCCTCTCAGTCCCCTGTCTTGCCCCACATTTCCTCCACTTCGATCTTCATGTCTGCTACATGATGGATGATCTGAAAATGTAAATCACATGAAAACAATATAACAAGCATAGACACCCAAGATCCATAATCATCTCTTTGTCTTACGCTGGCAGTACGTCTACCAAGTAACGTAAACATCACCTCGGACATTTTGAAGTCATCAAGCAACATATATAATGATGTATTATGCAGTCCTTTACATAAAACATATAAATATTGTAAGTTGAATGTCATCATCAATACCCTTCATTCTTACGTTATGAAGCACACAGACATACACACACATGCACGCGTGTACATACATATGGTTAGACAGCTTTGATTTTCTTTTAATTAACAGAAATCCATTCAACAAGACCTTCCAAGCATCATCTCATCAAAAATCTCTCAGATGTGATTATTTTGCCATACAGTTTAGCTCTGACAAGTGGGAATGACATTTTCCTGAAATTTGTTTTCTCTTCTTTGAAAAGCTTCCAGCTCCATTGAACTATCCATTTCCTTACACTTACACAGCCCAACAATGTTTCTCTACAGCTGTGTGCTTTCCAACACTACATATAAAACCTTTTCTTTGTACGTTACCTAATAATATCTTACCATTTGATGCACACAGTCATGTTTTGACAGGTTGGTAGCTATTACGACCATTTTGAAGTTTTATGCAAGTGCTAAGGCAAGGAACATGTCCAATGAACAAGACCAAATCCACAACTAAGCAAAATGCATTTTGATAGAACATTTGTATTAATTAGCATAAATACAGATCTACAGGCAATTTCGATTTTATGTTGCCCAGCCCAGCCAACTGCGAAGGGCCATGTCAGGGCTGTCACTTTGTTGAAGCCAGCTCTCAAAGTTAGACTTAAAAAAATAAACCAGCTTACATCTCATTCATATTTCCTCAGAAAACATCAGAATTTGTTAGAAAATTCTTCTGTAAAATAGTAGATCAGATGAAAAATACTGATTTAAAAAAAAATTTTTTCAGATGAAAAATACTGATTAAAAAAAAAATTTTTTTTTTTTAGAAACTTCAAAATCACATCAGTTGCCACATTTCTGAAAAGCGATTTAATGGAATCTTCTGCTGTAAAGTTTTCATGTCTGACATCATGTGTGTCCCAACAGTCTATAAGAAGAAATGTTATGGTGAAGGGTACATCGCATGGAATGCACTAGTGGAGTTTCTTCACCTTGGATAGGAATAGATATAAAAGGAGAGGCTGGTGTGCAAACAGCACAAGACTGTTTCTCCTTCAAAGTGGCTCATGGCAAAAAACTTTACATCTTAGACAAATATGGGAGTTTGTTATCCCCCATCTGAGAGTTCCATTCTTTTTGACAAAGGCCTTTGACAAATACTTGAGCTTTAGATTTCAGATTGGTTTTTGTCACCGATTCAAAAATCACAATTCTAATTCATACACATACCACTGGGAAGTGATACTGCTGCAGTTACAATGTTGCAGATGGCCAGAAACAGAAAGAGAGAGAGAATGGGTGATTCATCAGGTGGGTAATGGGTATGTGAGGGATCATCAGTCATCACATATGAGTTGGATCTGCAGTGAAAACTTGTCATAACAACACAAGTTGTTATTCCAGATTACAATGTGCTTGCACTTGTATTCAAATTTTCAATCAGCTTGCACCACCAGTCTGGTCTGCCTGTTCACTTACCGATGACATTTTTCAAACTTTGCAACAATCATGTGCACTACTGATCAGAATAACAAAACACTGTTTAAAAGTTAAAAAAAAAAAAAAAAAGACACACAGTGAAACACAAACTATGCTGGAAACTTCGCTAATGTACATTGTGTTGTTATGTTACACACAGAAGTATCAGAGAAATGTCACACAAGCCAAACAAGATTTTCAACATGCATAAGTGATCTTGTCAACATTGCTTGAATGGACTTTTCCAGACAGTACTACGTCACAATGAGATTTCATATTCAGCAGTGTGTTTTCAGTTGGCCTCAACTACATATGTTACACACAGAAACAAAACCACATTATTGCATATGATTAGAAAAACTATTTGCTCATTAACAAATAAAATTTAGTCATTTGCTCATTAACAAGTAAAATTCAGTCATTAATAAATGCAGATTTTTGTTTTACAAATGGCATATATCCCTTGAATTTGCTTACTAAACTAAAGTTTACAACTTACAAGAAACTTTTTTCAGACACCTCAAAAGCCATAAGCAACAGGAACTGTTTCTTGAATTTCCATGGTGTACACTGAAATTAAAAAAAGTATAAGCCTTAAACAATGTGACATGTTCTTGCTTTAAGCATTTTCTTATGTATATTCATTAGTATATAATTTCCACTGCGTAGACTCAAAATCTTTTTTTCCCCAACATCTTTTGCAAAAACAAAGCCCCTGAATTTTTGATGTTGTAGAACTGTACATGAAAGTATATAACTGTGCCAATATCTTAACTGTACATGAAAGTATATAACTGTGCCAGTATCTTACTGAGCACTATTCTGTATGCATGCACACTTGTGGGGGAAGAAAAACGCACACACAAACACAATGATTTATTGATGAAAAGAAAAGCATCATACATGACATCAATCCATCAAATTAACCCAAAGTTCGGCATAAGCAAGTTGTCTGTATGCTGCATAGCATTGAGCAAATTCCTAAATTGTTTGCTTGGAGTTGTTTGTGAGTGTGCAGATGTCCATGAGTTCAAAACACCAGCCTTCACCCCACCCCCAGGCAAAAGCATTAAAGTGGACTGTTTCGAAACAAAGTGACTGCGGGCAGAAAATGAAGCAAAATTTTGAAAGAAAATGGGTTAGTTACTGCCAAAGACACGGACAGAGTACAGGACAAAACTTATCCTGTGCTCTGTCTGTGTCCTTGGCAGTAACTAACCCCTTCTCTATCTAAATTAAAATGGACGTCATCACAAGAAGAGACGATAGAATTTCCCCGTTACTCTTTGCCTCTATCGTCAAGTTCAGTACAGTTCAGTTCACTTCACTTGGGACTTTAGATAGCCTCACAGCTTTTAGTGTCCCAATCATCTTATTTATGTAATAAACTGTGGTTGCATAATGCATGCATATGCTCAGGATATTTTTCACTCTATTCTGTCAATCAAATTGGAATTTTAACATACTTAACTTTGCGTTAGTATCAAGAAGGTTTTTAAAAGTATTCAAATCTTTTGCTTTCAAGGGCGTTTACATATAACGATATATAACAAAAATTCGTGATACGATATATCACAGATCATCCAGCCTGAATTTCCGATCATCAAAATATATAGCACCTACCTTTGGGTTTTCTTTTGAATTCCCCTTACTTCCTGATTTCTTCAATCTTCAAATTTGTAGGTCAGCCGTCATAGTTGACTATTATTGACCTGAGAGCCACGATTAGTATCGAAACCACTGATTAGCACTCTCGAAACCTCTAGGCAGCATATTCTCTCTTCTAAACAACGAAAATCTGCGAGAAATTTGATGAATAACATTTTGTATCACAGCCACTGTGTTGACCTAAACGATGGCCCCTTTTCATGTTGAGGTCATCAATCGTGCTGTCAGTGTCACTGGTAAACAGATTACCTCCCCTTCGTGGGAGCGCGAATCAACGAGATTGACACAAAACGGGGAATCCATGATTACGAATCGATTAAAAGTGAAAATCGAGGCAAAGCATAGGTATGAAAGTCTTATTTGAAGTCAAAGGCGAAGCGAGGGAATAACAGGAAATGAGGTAATAGTCTGTAACCAAACGGCATACATCTACGCACCGGATCTTATACAATTATGCAGAACACGATACGAACATCAAGTGAAAGCAAGGCCACTATGAGTGTATACTTTCTCTCTCTCTCTCTTTCTGTTTTGTTATCAATTTGCTCCATCCCGAACAGTCTGGTTTCAGACAAAAACATGCTATCCTCTCTCTCTCTCTTGCTGTCACTGAAGTATTGTTTCTGTTTTTAGCAAATTCTGAAAAATTAGTAAGTGGTGTGTGTGTGTGTGTGTGTGTGTGTGTGTGTGTGTGTGTGTGTGTTTATCTATATGTATGAGGTTTTATGTTATAACTAGATTGATTTTGTTGGGTTGTTGTTGAGTTACCGTACTTGTTTATTGTTGCTGAGCTACCCTACTTGTTTCTTGTTTTTCATGTTATTTATGTCTCTAATGTATAGTCAGTCAGCAGCATGATTGTAATTTCTCAGAATTGAGATAATAAAGTATTCTTGTAGCTTGTTACTAGTTCATTAAAAACCACAGTTGTCAGTAGTATACCCAATACTTGGGGGAGGGGGACGATTAATAAAAGCATCTTCCTCTCTCTCTCTGTGTTTTGCTATGACTGATGTGTTGTTACTTGTTTATTAAAAACCAGAGTTGTTCGTAGTATACCAATATTGGAGCGGAGGGGGTAGGGAGGGGGGGAAGGGGGGGGGGGGGGGGGGGCTTTTTTTTTTTTTTTTTTTTAAAGGCATCTCTGTCTTTCTCTGATGATAAACAATAGGTGGATCACTTTATCTCTCTCTATATATATATTCATTTCTTCTTCTTTGTTGTTTAATTTTTTTTCTTTTAAATTCATCTATGCATCAATGTTAATGGAGAAACAGCTCATCCACATGTCTTCAATGCTTTTGAAGATTGTATGTTTGTGAAAAGTTTTGTAAGGTTTAGTCGCTAGTCATGCTCAGTTTGTTGCTAGTCATGCTTGGTCCTTTAGTGGGGCAAGGACCAGATGAAAAAAAAAAGCATATAATTGTTTGGTTATCTGTTACCCTTGGAAATAAAGACTCTCTCTCTCTCTCTCTCTCTCTCTCTCTCTCTCTCTCTCTCTCTCTCACACACACACACACACACACACACACACGCACACATGCATGCATGCATGCATCCACACATTGTGTGTATGAATGTTACTTCCAAAATCTCTGTAGTTGTTATTCACCAGATCTCTCTACTGACTCCAATCATAAATCAACGAATTTCAAAATGTCTTTTTCGAAGGGGAGCAATTGATGTCCAACTCGGTTATATAAGTGATTCTTTGGGTATGGTGGTGATTGGACCTTTGTTACTTTTAATTTATGCAGTAATGAACCAAAGGACATCTCCACCAGGTCACCGACCACTTGAATGGTGAGATTTACGTTCTATTAGCCTAAGACTTTGACCAACTGCATGATAAGCGTGTATACCACCATGAGGTTTTCTTCAAAACGGTCATGCGTCAAATCACATCAACAACTCGAGTGTGTGAAGATCGTGGTTGAGAAAGGCCAAGAAATGAAGGAGATCCGTGGTATTGAGCTTATGTTGAGGACAGTGAACACAGCAAAGTAAAACCCTTAAGGCTAGAGGAATAATGAGACACATGTATGCAAACCCATGATAAACAGTGGCAGAGGTTAAGAGAAATGAACTGGCTGAAGGAAAGTGAAGACAGATATAGATATGTTGTTTTTACGTGCCACCATCCGCAAATACTGCACGTGCAGCCCGCAGAAATCACAGACTCTGTTCACGCTCTGCAGGCCATGTCATCCGACGCACCGTGCTTTATCCTCGGAGATTTTAATGACTGTGACCTCAACTCAAACCTGCCTTCTTTAAACAGTATGTGTCATGTTTTACAAGAAAGGATAAAATACTGATTTATGTTACTGTAATATACCATCTGCATACAAGTGTGTTCCTATCACTAAAAAGCAAGTGCAGTGTTGGACACAAGAATGTGTTGATGAATTACAGGCTTGTTTTGAATGTACAGATTGGAATTTGTTTTTGAATTCTAGTTTTGACATTAACGAAGCCACTGATGTTATTTCCAGCTACATTTCTTTCTGTGAACACATGATTGTACCTACTAAAACTCTCAAAATATTTCCCAACAACAAACCTTGGGTTACAAAATCTCTGAAAGCAACTCTAAATGAGAAAAAAAAAAAAAATAGCTTTTTAATCAGGCAATAAAAGCGATCGTAAGGTTGTACAAAAGAAACTGCAAACAGAGATTGAAGAATCAAAGAGAGCTTACAAGAGAAAAGTTGAAAACATGTTCCAGAATGGAAATATGCGAGATGCATGGAAAGGAATAAAGGTTTTATCAGGTTCAGGAAAATGTTCAAACCAAATATTAGTAACAAAAAAAAAGCAAAAAGAACAGAAGCAATTTGCAGAAAAGCTGAACGATTTTTTTACTGTAGATTTGATGATAAAGATTTTAGTAAAGAATTAAAGGAAGTGAAGGAAGAACTCCAAAGCAATGTTAAAAACGATGTTGATGGAAGTGATTCTGTTGTGATTGAGGAAAATGATGTTCAGTTTCTTTTTTTCAAACGTTTAAATGTGAGAAAGGCAATGGGCCCTGATAATATCTGTGGAAAATTGTTGAAGGTGTGTGCTTCTCAGCTCTCCTATGTTTACAGTCGTTTGTTTACCTGGTCACTTAGAGAATGTATAATTCCTGTTTTATGGAAAAAATGCCACTGTATGTCCTGTTCCCCCCAAAAAAACAACCCAAGCTGTTTAAATGATTACCGACCAGTTGCCCTCACATCTGTTGCAATGAAATGTCTTGAAAGAATTGTCCTCTGTTCTGTTTTAAAAGATACTACACAGTACCAAGACCCGTTTCAGTTCGCATACCAACAGAACAGATCAACAGATGATGCCACACTCACACTTCTCCATCATGCGTTTTCACACCTCGAAAAACCTGCCTCCTTTGTACACATTCTCTTTATTGATTTCTCATCAGCATTCAACACCATACAACCACATCTGATGGCAAAGAGAAACTCATTAACATAAATGTGTGTAACAAGCTCATCTTTGGGATAATTGATTTTCTAACACAGGAGGACACAGTCTGTTCGATATCAAAGTGTTGTTTCGTCTTCCAAAGTCATTTCAACTGGCGCACCCCAGGGTACTGTTTTATCACCAGTGCTTTTTACTCTGTACACAAATGATTGTTCAGGAAGTGATTCAACTTTGTACATTAAATATTCAGATGACTCAGCACTTGTGGATCTTTCCAACTCTGATTCTGTTTACTTCAAGGAGGTTCAAAGATTTGTTGACTGGTGCGATCATAACTATCTTGATCTGAATGTAACAAAAAAACGAAAGAAATGTTGATTGATTTAGAAAGAATCCAAAAGCTGTACCACCGCTTTTTATCAAAGGTGCTGAAGTAGAACGTGTTGAATCATACAAATATTTAGGAACTTTTATAGATAATAAGCTGAATTTTAAATTCCATGTGTTGAGTATGTCCACAAAAAATGTCAAACCAGATTATATTGTCTTCGCAAGCTGCGATCATTTCATGTGAATACTGACATTCTTCGGACATTTTATTCATGCTTCTTGGAATCTGTTTTAACTTTCTCATTTATGTGTTGGTATGGTGGGTTTGACTGTGAAGAGTAGAAATGTGCTTGAGAAAGTGGGTGAACGTGGGGAGGAAAAAATCGTTGGTGAGAGACAAAAAAGTCTGAGTGAGCTGTACAGGTGCCGTGTTGTTTGTAAAGCGAAGAAGATTGCGTGTGACAGAGACCCACGTTCTTGCAAATCAGTATGACCTTCTTCAGTCAGGACGAAGATATCGATCGGTTAAATGCAGAAGTGTCAGATTAAACAAAGTTTTATTCCCCTGTCCATTGATTTTATGAACCGAGGAGATGTTTAATTGAAATCCAAATTCCTTTATATGAATGTATGTCATATGTGAGAAAATGGGTAATGTGACAAAAAATTATTGTTTATTTGCTGTGAATGTGTGCGACCACAAATTAATTCTCAAATTGAGATAATAAAGTTTACTTGA
>JADBJO010002975.1:32605-72605 GCA_016801955.1 Conus betulinus
CACTCTACGTCACGGGACAGGCCTTCTTCTTCATTAGGTTGAAGGTGGGTATCTCACTCCTGCTGTTTGAAAGAGATGACAATTTAGGGAGGTGGTGGGGGGGGGGGGGGGGGGCGGCAGAAGGATGGGAGTTGGGATTATTGAAAAAGCAGGTGACTGACTTAACAAGACTAAGTTTCATAAGACCTGTGGATGTGCGTATAACTATTTATTGAACCCAAGTTCATATCCATGATTCTAGGATGTTGTGAAAAACATCAGTTTTTAAACAATGTCTGTTACTGCAGATCAGATAGGGTTTGCAGCAGTTCTGGCCTTTGAATCCAGTTCTGGGTAAACAGTTCTGTGTTGATAAAAGCAATGAATATTAAATGAAAGTGATGCAGAGGGGGTTGCTTGAAAAGAACAGTGACAGGTTGTGATTTGTATCACACACACACACACACACACACACACAACACACACACACACACACACACACACACCACACACATACTCAGAGGAATGCATGAGTGCACCCACACATTGGATGGATTGTAAGTCATTTTTCAGCTCAGGACAAGTCAGACTTTGTTCATACATTCTTTTGAAAATTCAGTTTGGTCTGGAATCAAAAGGGACTTCTACATTGTGTGCATTTTTGCATGTTGCGAACTTCTACATTGTGTACATTTGCATGTGTGCATGCATGTAAGTCTTCAGGTATTTCTCTGTGTGTCTATATGTCAACAGGTGCTGACACTGGGTCTGTCCCAAGCTGTCAAATGTGCTGTAGCTCTGTTGCTGGTTTTAGTCTTCCCTGGCTGGGGCATCTACAGCTTCGCCCTGGCTCAGGTGCTGTCCAGCGCCAGCTATGTGGCCATGTACTACGGCTACTTTGCTTACTACACCTCCAGTCAGCTGAAGAAGGACGACAGTGGATCTTTTCCCTGTGTGTCCATGGCTGATTTCCTGCCCAGAACTGTTCCTGGGGAGGTGAGTGTTCATGGGCAGGGCTGCAGTGTTCTTCATGTTTCTCTCCCTTTCATCTTTGACAGTATTGCCACATGAATAGACAAGGCCAAATTTTGATTATTAAGAAAAATAAATTGGACAGTAAAGAAAAGGAAAATATTACATACTTGAAAAAAAAGAGAATAATAACAAACAAAATCTAATGAAAATACAGAAAACATACACACAACTCATGCAAAGGTGAGTTAGTGGGTAAACTAAGTGAATACTATATTACATATTTTTATGTTGAAGAGGATTGATCACTACAGATCAGACATCCAAACTAAAAATCTTCTCAAGAACAGCAGAGACACCATTAGCACTGTCCAGACTGAACCTGTATAGAAGGCCAATATCTCCATAAGATACAAGATCTGACTCCTGCGTACACTGGTACATTCCATTTTCCCGTATGCCTGCAGGACGTGGACCTTCAGAGGGGATCTAGAAAGAAGAACCCAAGCCATGGAAATGAGATGTTCTTGCAAGAGACTAAAGATCAGACACATGATCACATTATGCATGAATGAGAGTATCTGACCATCAGGCAGCACAACAAACCATGCAAAGATCTATCAACATCTTTTAAAAGGAAAGAAAACTACATTGTGATGGCCATGTAACAATATCCACTGGCCTTAGTTACACAGTATTCCCCGGAAACTGCTGAGGGGGGCATTTAAATGAAGACAAAAAAAAAACCCCACTGAAACCCGAGTGCACTGACAACATTGCAGATTGGACATGGAAACCTGTTCCAGAGATCCAGGCTTAGGCCACAACTGACAGAGCTTGAGGAGCCAGGGGTAACAGCTCTTCAGTAAGGCATGCCAGTGACTCTTCACAGAGTAAAGGGAGAGAAATGTTGAAGAGAAAATTCATTGCTACTTCTGTCAGGATATTAACTCATGTCTTTGTTTGTTGTAGAGAAAAACTGATCATTAGTTTTGTTAGAATAGTGTCTTAAGTGTGTTGATGTTGAAGAGAAAAGTTTTTTGCTGCTTTTGTTTGAATAAATACATTCTGATTTTGAGAATACTGATTCATGCTCTCACTCCACAGAATTTCTTTGACGCGCTCATTGGTTCATCTGACCTGGAGTTTCTTCAAGCAATCTCTTCTCAAGCAAATCCTTACTGAAGGTAAATGTTTTATTGTGTTGGACAAGTTCAGAAGTAAATAATTTGTTGAGAAAATTTGAATGTTGTTCGTTATGATTTATTTGATTTATGTATTTAGTGGAGTTTTGTGTGCAAGTGTGTGTGTGAATGAAGAAAGGCTGACGAAAAATCTGTAGATAGAGAAACAAATAGAAAGGTGCTCCATGACCTGCATGTGACTGACAGCTGTTTCCCCCATTGATGGAAGCAGCAGAACTGTGACCATTATCTTTACTGGCAGTGAACTGACACCTGTTTCCCCCATTGATGGAAGCAGCAGAATTCTGACCATTATCGTTACTGGCAGTGAACTGACACCTGTTTCCCCCATTGATGGAAGCAGCAGAATTCTGACCATTATCGTTACTGGCAGTGAACTGACCCCTGTTTCCCCCATTGATGGAAGCAGCAGAACTCTGACCATTATCGTTACTGGCAGAGAAAGCCTGCTTCTCGGTACGAGATAAGGTGCAGAAGGCAGTCTTGACTGGGTGAATATTCTCAGCACACTCCCATGTAGGCGATGGAAGTAGAAAAGCGCTAAGATATTGAAATTTGAGAGTTCAGAGCTCAGACACCTGGACACAAGTTAGAGCGTGAAAAGTGCTTCCTGTGGATGCATTCAGGGATACAACCAGAGTTCCCCAGAAGATGTTGGACAACTGATTCTCGATGGGCAATGTTCATTATCCTTTCCAGTTTAGCTTTCCCAAATTGATGATAGCACACAGCATGGCCAGACGGGTGAGCAAAGAAGAAAAAAAAAAAAGATGAAGAAAAGAAGTTGGTTTTTTTGCATTGAACTGAGATTGCTTTTTTTTTTCTCCTAAACTGCCTGTTTCCCCTCCCTCGTATCCCTCCCTTCTTTAGTTGTCCTTCCCAGTGACATCATTTCAGTATTGGAAGTGTTCCATTTTGTTTTGTTTTGTTGGTTTTGTTGTAAATCATGCTTGGTTTTCTTTTTGGCAGTTACTACTCAGCACAGTGCAGAACAGTCTAGAACACCTGGTGAACAAAACTAGCGAGGTGCAGAAGTTAAATTGTGCTGCAAATCCTATTTGAACAGAATGGTACACTTCTGAAAAATTGTGCCTGTCTGTTTAAATTTTTTTCCCCACATGAGTGATAGCATGTGGTTAGACAGCCTGAAGTACAGTCCTCTGTGCCTAAAGCCTCTCTTTGTCCATAGTCCTCTGTGCCTAAAGCCTCTCTCTGCCCTGCCCACAGTCCTCTGTGCCTAAAGCCTCTCTCTGCCCTGACCATACTCCTCCGTGCCTAAAGCCTCTCTCTGCCTATAGTCCTCCGTGCCTAAAGCCTCTCTCTGCCTATAGTCCTCCGTGCCTAAAGCCTCTCTCTGCCTATAGTCCTCCGTGCCTAAAGCCTCTCTCTGCCTATAGTCCTCTGTGCCTAAAGCCTCTCTCTGCCTATAGTCCTCCGTGCCTAAAGCCTCTCTCTGCCTATAGTCCTCCGTGCCTAAAGCCTCTCTCTGCCTATAGTCCTCCGTGCCTAAAGCCTCTCTCTGCCTATAGTCCTCCGTGCCTAAAGCCTCTCTCTGTCTATAGTCCTCTGTGCCTAAAGCCTCTCTCTGCCTATAGTCCCTCTGCCTAAAGCCTCTCTCTGCCAACCAGCCGCCGTGGCGAAGTGGTTAGCGTCGCGGACTCCTGCTGGGAGGTCGTGGGTTCGAATCCATCAGAAGTCATGTGGTTTTTCTGCCCCGACCGCTCCTACCCAGAGTTGAGTTTGCTGCGGACTCAGTTGGGAAGACTGGGACCACACAGTCGAGTTTCATCCACTTAATGGATGCGTTTCTGAGAGTGTTGCTCAAATTTCTTGACCAACACTGCAGGTGTCTGTATCTCTCGGGCCTGGTTGACGCCGGGATATATTATGAAAGGAAGCGTAGAGTACAGCCCTGTCATGTAGTCTCAGACCGAAATGGAAATCCGTAGCATCATCATAATCATCCTCATTCTCATCTATCAGCATGAAAAAAAAAGTCTCAAATTCTGTGGCCCTTCATGCCCTGCTCTCATGGTGACCTCAGTTTCGATGTCCTCTCCACGTCTGTGGCCTTGGTTTGGTTCCGTCGGGGTCACTGGTATCGGCGAGTCCATGGGGGCTGTCGTTGGACGGACGTGGTGGCGCCCTCCGGAGGGAGAGCTCACTCGCGCCGGCTCCGCGACTAAGCAATTATTGTCGTCAGTAGGGGGCTTAGTAGGTGGTGTCCTGCGTATGTTAGATCAGAACAGGCGCCACTGAACACCACCGAGGTGACTCGGCAGCAGTGCAGTGTCTCCTCCGGTGGTTTGCCTCCTGACGACTTGACATTGCTGCCTGTGGATTGCCGGTGCCGGGGCTGCGGCGGGGGCCGACCGGGCCGTGGCTGTGGACAGGGTGTCGGAATGAGCGGCGTGGGTGCACTGCCTCTGAGGTGGCGCAGAGGTTGGGACAGCAAAAAAAAAAAAAAAAAAACAAAAAAAACGTCTCTCTGCCTATAGTCCTCTGTGTCTAAAGCCTCTCTCTGCCTATAGTCCTCTGTGCCTAAAGCCTCTCTCTGCCTATAGTCCTCTGTGCCTAAAGCCTCTCTCTGCCTATAGTCCTCTGTGCCTAAAGTCTCTCTCTGCCTATAGTCCTCTGTGCCTAAGCCTCTCTCTGCCCATAGTCCTCTGTGCCTAAAGCCTCTCTCTCTGCCTATAGTCCTCTGTGCCTAAAGCCCCTCTCTGCCTATAGTCCTCTGTGCCTAAAGCCTCTCTCTGCCTATAGTCCTCCGTGCCTAAAGCCTCTCTCTGCCCTGCCCATAGTCCTCCATGCCTAAAGCCTCTCTCTGCCTCTGTGCCTACAGCCTCTCTCTGCCTCTGTGCCTACAGCCTCTCTCTGCCCTGCCCATAGTCCTCTGTGCCTAAACCTCTCTCTGCCTCTGTGCCTACAGCCTCTCTCTGCCCTGCCCATAGTCCTCTGTGCCTAAAGCCTCTCTCTGCCCTGCCCATAGTCCTCTGTGCCTAAAGCTTCTCTCTGCCCTGCCCATAGTCCTCTGTGCCTAAAGCCTCTCTCTGCCCTGCCCATAGTCCTCTGTGCCTAAAGCTTTTCTCTGCCCTGCCCATAGTCCTGTGTGCCTAAAGCCTCTCTCTGTCCTGCCCATAGTCCTCTATGCCTAAAGCCTCTCGCTGCCCATAGTCCTCCGTGCCTAAAGCCTCTCTCTGCCCTGCCCATAGTCCACCATGCCTAAAGCCTCTCTCTGCCCTGCCCATAGTCCACCATGCCTAAAGCCTCTCTCTGCCCTGCCCATAGTCCTCTGTGCCTAAAACCTCTCTCTGCCCTGCCCATAGTCCTCTGTGCCTAAAGCCTGTCTCTGCCCACAGTCCTCCTTGCCTAAAACCTCTCTCTCTGCCCCGTCCATAGTCCTCTATGCCTAAAGCCTGTCTCTGCCCATAGTCCTCTGTGACTAAAGCCTCTCTCTGCCCTGCCTATAGTCCTCTCTGCCTGCCCATAGTCCTCTGTGCCTAAAGCCTCTCTCTGCCCTGCCCATAGTCCTCTGTGCCTAAAACCTCTCTCTCTGCCCTGCCCATAGTCCTCTGTGCCTAAAGCCTCTCTCTGTCCATAGTCCTCCGTGCCTAAAGCCTCTCTCTGTCCAAAGTCCTCTGTGCCTAAAGCCTCTCTCTGCCCTGCCCATATCCTCCTTTGTGCCTAAAGCCTCTCTCTGCCCTGTCCATAGTCCTCTGTGCCTAAAGCCTCTCTCTGCTCTGCCCATAGTCCTCTGTGCCTAAAGCCTCTCTCTGCCCTGCCCATAGTCCTCTGTGCCTAAAGCCTCTCTCTGTCCATAGTCCTCCGTGCCTAAAGCCTCTCTCTGTCCATAGTCCTCTGTGCCTAAAGCCTCTCTCTGCCCTGCCCATAGTCCTCTGTGCCTAAAGCCTCTCTCTGCCCAGCCCATAGTCCTCCGTGCCTAATGTCTCTCTCTGCCCTGTCCATCTAACGTTTCCTTCTCACTGGGGACAGCCCTGATGCCTGTTCTGAATCCAGTTTTAGGTGGTATAGAATCAGTAATGAAACAATACAACTCTTTGTTAAGATCCAGGTCAGTGAGAGTGCATGTGTGCATCTTTCAGTCAACAGATACTTTGAATTATTAATTTGTGTTTGCTTTCCTTGCCTTGATCCCAGGCTTGTTGACTGTGCTGTGAACTACATGACTGTGCTGTGAACTACATGACTGTGCTGTGAGCTACATGACTGTGTTTCAGGAGAACGCTATGTGATGACCTTCTTGAATGTGCTGAGTTTTGCCGACCAGGGTAAAGTAGGCCAGGTGAGAGGAAAGGCCCGTTAGCATTTGATGTGGCATGTGTTATGGAAAGGCCCGTTAGCATTTGATGTGGCATGTGTTATGGAAAGGTCCGTTAGCATTTGATCTGGCACATGTTATGGAAAGGCCCGTTAGCATTTGATCTGGCACATGTTATGGAAAGGCCCGTTAGCATTTGATCTGGCACATGTTATGGAAAGGCTCGTTAGCATTTGATCTGGCACATGTTATGGAAAGGCCTGTTAGCACTTGATCTGGCACATGTTATGGAAAGGTCTGTTAGCACTTGATCTGGCACATGTTATGGAAAGGCCCGTTAGCATTTGATCTGGCACACGTTATGGAAAGGCCTGTTAGCACTTGATCTGGCACATGTTATGGAAAGGTCTGTTAGCATTTGATCTGGCACATGTTATGGAAAGGTCTGTTAGCATTTGATCTGGCACATGTTATGGAAAGGCCCGTTAGCATTTGATCTGGCACATGTTATGGAAGGCCCGTTAGCATTTGATCTGGCACATGTTATGGAAAGGTCTGTTAGCATTTGATCTGGCACATGTTATGGAAAGGTCTGTTAGCATTTGATCTGGCACATGTTATGGAAAGGTCTGTTAGCACTTGATCTGGCACATGTTACGGAAAGGTCTGTTAGCACTTGATCTGGCACATGTTATGGAAAGGTCTGTTAGCATTTGATCTGGCACATGTTATGGAAAGGCCCGTTAGCATTTGATCTGGCACATGTTATGGAGAACTGTTGATTTTGTGGGAAAGACAAGTCTTTAATACAACCAGCCGCCGTGGCGAAGTGGTTAGCGTCGCGTACTCCCGGCTGGGAGGTCGTGGGTTCGAATCCCATCAGAAGTCATGTGGGTTTTTCTGCCCCGACCGGCTCCTACCCAGAGTTGAGTTTGCTGCGGACTCAGTTGGGAAGACTGGGACCACACAGTCGAGTTTCATCCACGTAATGGATGCGTTTCTGAGAGTGTTGCTCAAATTTCCTGACCAACACTGCAGGTGTCTGTATCTCTCGGGCCTGGTTGATGCCGGGATATATTATGAAAGGAAGCGTAGAGTACAGCCCTGTCATGTAGTCTCAGACCGAAATGGAAATCCGTAGCATCATCTTAATCATCCTCATTCTCATTGATCAGCATTTAAAAAAAAAAAAAGTCTCAAATTCTGTGGCCCTTCACGCCCTGCTCTCATGGTGACCTCAGTTTCGATGTCCTCTCACGTCTGTGGCCTTGGTTTGGTTCCGTCGGGGTCGCCGGTATCGGCGGTCCATGGGGGCTGTCGTTGGACGGACGTGGTGGCGCCCTCCGGAGGGAGAGCTCACTCACGCCGGCTCCACGACTAAGCAATTATTGTCGTTAGTAGGGGGCTAGTAGGTGGTGTCCTGCGTATGTTAGATCAGAACAGGCACCACTGAACACCACTGAAGTGACTCGGCAACAGTGCAGTGTCTCCTCCGGTGGGTGGCCTCTTGAAGACTTGACATTGGCTGCTGCCTGTGGATTGCCGGTGCCGGGGCTGCGGCGGGGCCGACCGGGCCGTGGCTGTGGACAGGGTGTCGGAATGAGCGGCGTGGGTGCACTGCCTCTGAGGTGGCGCAGAGGTTGGGACAGCAAAAAAAAAAAAAAAAAAAAAAAAAAAAGTCTTTAATACAGCCAAATCGCAGTGATACTCAAAAGTTAACCAAAAAAACCCCTTCATTATAAATTTCCTCAGATCGTAACTTTTTGTACATTGTTGATGTGATTGTTGATAAACATGTAGGGAGATGGGATTTTCCTCTGACAGAAAATATAGGAAGTTTTGATCATGATGTGATTCTCAGCTGTCCTTCAAAGACGAAAATAAATAGATCATATATAACAAAAGAATCTAGACAAAAGTAATGGATGTTTGGATGTTTTCAGTCCTAGCTTGTTACATGTACAATGAAAACCCAGAATTTATTGTATAAACAAAAAGCATTGATAACTAGTACATACCGTTGACAACCTGGATGTTATTGCGTTTCCTTTAGATTCATGCAAGATAGCACAATGACTGCTATTTTTGTTCATACCAGTATGCTGAAATTCACACACACTGAATGCTGTGTACTCAGGTGTGTATGATGTCATCAACAATCTGGGATCCCTGGTGGCTCGTTTTATATTTCTGCCTATTGAGGAAAATGGATACATCTTCTTCAGTCAGACCTTAGCCCGAGGAAAGCCTGCCAAAGAGCAAACTGAGGTGTGTGTGTGTGTGTGTGTGTGTGTGTGTGTGGTGTGTGTGTGTGTGTGTGTGTGTGTGTGTGTGTGTGTGTGTGTGTGTGTGTTTGTGTGTGTGTGTGTGTGTGTGTGTGTGTGTGTGTGTGTGTGTGTTTGCATGCACACATGCATGCTTGTGTATGTACATGAACGCGAGCATGTGTGTGCATGCATATATTTTGCATGCTATGAATACATGTGTTTGTGTGTGTCCTGCATATGTTGGATGAGAACAGGCACCACTGAACGCCACTGAAGTGACTCGGCAGCAGTGCAGTGTCTCTTCTGGTAGGGTGCCTCTTGACGGCCTGACATTGATGGCATCCCTGTGGATTGCTGGTGCCAGGGTTGCGGTGAGCTGGGCGGGGGCTGTGGCTGTGGACTGGGGGTGGGAATAAGCAGCCTGGGTGCAGTGCCATTGAGGTGGGACAGAAAACAGGACAAAACAACTGGATGTGGCTTTGAAGGAGAGAGCCAGAGTGAGCAAGGGAGTAATGTCACTGAGGCAGCACCAAAGATGAGACTTGGGGGGGGGGGGGGAGTCTGCTTACCAGCAGTTTGCAGGATGCAGTGAATGTCAGGTTGTCGTGGGAGCACCCTCCAAAGGAGATCCTGCATTACTGCCGACTGTTGGTTCATGAGTATCAGGTTTTGGTGTGGGCAGTCATAAGGAATATCAAGTTTTTGGTGTGGGCAGTCATAGTGAGTATCAAGTGTCTGGTGTGGGCAGTCATAGTGAGTATCAAGTGTTTGGTGTGGGCAGTCATGAGTATCAAGTGTCTGGTGTGGGCAGTCATAGTGAGTATCAAGTGTCTGGTGTGGGCAGTCATGAGTATCAAGTGTTTGGTGTGGGCAGTCATAGTGAGTATCAAGTGTCTGGTGTGGGCAGTCATGAGTATCAAGTGTGTCTGGTGTGGGCAGTCATGAGTATCAAGTGTCTGGTGTGGGCAGTCATGAGTATCAAGTGTCTGGTGTGGGCAGTCATAGTGAGTATCAAGTGTCTGGTGTGGGCAGTCATGAGTATCAAGTGTTTGGTGTGGCAGTCATAGTGAGTATCAAGTGTCTGGTGTGGGCAGTCATAGTGAGTATCAAGTGTCTGGTGTGGGCAGTCATGAGTATCAAGTGTTTGGTGTGGCAGTCATAGTGAGTATCAAGTGTCTGGTGTGGGCAGTCATGAGTATCAAGTGTCTGGTGTGGGCAGTCATAGTGAGTATCAAGTGTCTGGTGTGGGCAGTCATAGTGAGTATCAAGTGTCTGGTGTGGGCAGTCATAGTGAGTATCAAGTGTCTGGTATGGGCAGTCATAGTGAGTATCAAGTGTCTGGTGTGGGCAGTCATAGTGAGTATCAAGTGTCTGGTGTGGGCAGTCATAGTGAGTATCAAGTGTCTGGTGTGGGCAGTCATAGTGAGTATCAAGTGTCTGATGTGGACAGTCATAGTGAGTATCAAGTGTCTGGTGTGGGCAGTCATGAGTACCAAGTGTTTGGTGTGGGCAGTCATGAGTATCAAGTGTCTGGTGTGGGCAGTCATGAGTATCAAGTGTCTGGTGTGGGCAGTCATGGGGGCTGCCATTGGGGTGGAGACTGCCTGGGATCCCGGCGAAGACAGTCAATGTGATCTGTCCCACCCAAAGACACGGCACCCACTCACCACTGGGATGACAGTGGGGGAGCCATTGGGGTGGAGACTGCTGGAGATCCTGTCGAAGACAGTCAATGTGAACTGTCCACCCCAAAGACACGGCACCCACTCACCACTGGGATGACAGTGGGGGAGCCATTGGGGTGGAGACTGCTAGAGATCCTGTCGAAGACAGTCAATGTGATCTGTCCACCCAAAGACACGGCACCCACTCACCACTGGGATGACAGTGGGGGAGCCATTGGGGTGGAGACTGCTGGAGATCCTGTCGAAGACAGTCAGTGTGATCTGTCCACCCCAAAGACACGGCACACACTCACCACTGGAATGACAGTGGGGGAGTCATCAACCTCAGTTAGTTCCATTCAGGGTGTAGTCCTCTCATACAAAAGGTGATCTGATAGACTGGGATTGCTCTCCTTGATGAGTTTTCTTCAAATTTGTCCCTTGTCTTGTTTGGATTGGACGTCTGTATGGACAGCGTTCATTCCCATAACCCTTCAATCAGAGGATGGACAAACATGATTCCCATAACCCTTCACTCAGAGGATGGACAACATTGATTCCCATAACCCTTCAGTCAGAGGATGGACAACATTGATTCCCATAACCCTTCAGTCAGAGGATGGACAACATTGATTCCCATAACCCTTCACTCAGAGGATGGACAACATTGATTCCCATAACCCTTCAGTCAGAGGATGGACAACATTGATTCCCATAACCCTTCAGTCAGAGGATGGACAACATTGATTCCCATAACCCTTCAGAGGATGGACAACATTGATTCCCATAACCCTTCAATCAGAGGATGGGCAACATTGATTCCCATAACCCTTCAGAGGATGGACAAACATTGATTCCCATAACCCTTCAGAGGATGGACAACGTTCATTCCCATAACCCTTCAATCAGAGGATGGATTCCTTTTTTGTCATCAGACTCTTGTATCTATCACTAAAGATGTAGGTCATCATACGTACGTATCAATCTGAACATTCTGCCCCTCCATTTCTTTGTCTTCATACAACCCCCTCTCCCTGTCCCAGATAAACACACCTGTCCATCCCACTGCCACCATCATACCTCGTCTATCTTTCTTTCTCTCTCTCTCTTTCTCCCCATCATCTATACAGCAGGAGAACAGCATTCTGTGCTGGAAGTGTGACAGTGGTGGTTGCGTGCAGAATTCTGTGACCTTGAGTAGCAACGTTCTGACCATCTTGCTGAAGATAGTCACCTTCATCGGCTGTACCGTCATCGTGTTCGGCTACGCCAATGCTTACCTGGCGCTCCACATTTATGGAGGGGAGCGTCTCAGTCTGGGCTCTGGTGAGTTGGGAGAGAGTGCTGTCTGTTTATTTGGAGTGAACAGTTTTACAATCAGTATGACTTTATATAGATTTTAAAAAAAAAAAAGAAAGAACATTTATGTGCTGTATATGGAATCCAGTCTGCTGAAATGGCACATAATAGTAATTATTGCTCAATAACAGCAGTAACAACAATACGATAGTCATTGTACTGACAACAGTGTGTTGTGTGTGCAGGACCCACTCTGCTGAGGTGGTACTGTGTGTATGTGTTGGCGCTGGCGGTGAATGGCATCACTGAAGGCTTTGTGTTTGCCACTATGAGCAAGGAACAGGTGGACAGGTCTGTGGTTTGTAGAACCAAGATTTTTTTTTTACCGGTGACATTCATAGTAACCAGCTAGTGTAACTAATTTTTCATCCATTGTATAATAGTTGAGCAAGTCTAGATTTACGTGTTGAGAAATAGGTTGTTACAACACATGCAGCTTTGCCTGGTAAGTGGGCGAAGATCTTTTGCCTTATCATCAGAATCTTGGCCATAAACATCAACAAATCCATCTCTGAAGTTTTGAAGATTATGCAGTGGAATTAAAAAGCATACACACACATGTGCACACTAACAACTGGCAGTCCTGAAGCCTATGGGCCCGCTGTGAAAGACAGCAAGACACACACACCAACACAGATGCACACACAGGAACACACACTGGAAAACTTCTCTTCAAAGATTACTTTCCATCAGATTTATACCAAACTGGTTGAACTCTTTGCCAACTTGAATATTCATTTGGCATGTATGGATCTCTGTGAATATCTTATGTTTAAATTCACTAAGGTTAATTTTTAACAGAAAGAAGGCATGTAGGGAAAAGCACTTTTTTTTTGTAGGTGGCACCATGGACAGGAATCTGGATGCCCCAAGTTCCAGGTGTGAATGGAATTCCCCGCATGTGAATATAAACAAATTACATGGAGACGTTTTGCAATGTTATTTTTCTGAATTCCAGTTTTCTTTGAAATCTCATAATTTTGCTAAAGATGTTATTTTCAGCCTCACATGAATTTGTGTGCATTTATTCCCATATTGTAAATCTATCAAAGACAGAAGGAGAGTAATGTGTGCATTTTTTTTTTTCAGCAGGATACAGTTTTGAACAAAAACATGCAAAGCAGATACCAATCTTTGTGGGAGTTCTTGACTCAAGAGGAGAGTGAAACCTGTGACAGTAATATCTGTCAAGGATCTTGCAAGCAAAAAATTATCAAAGACAGAAAAAAATGGAAGGGTGTGCTCAGTGACCAAGATGATCGAGGGAACTTGTGCTATCAGTTTATTTGGACATTTATACAAGAGCAGTAAGACATGGTGATTTGTTTTTCACTATAGCGGTAAGACATGATGATTTGTTTTTCACTATAGCAATAAGACATGTGATTTGTTTTTCACTGTAGCAATAAGACATGATGATTTGTTTTTTCACTATAGCAATAAGACATGGTGACTTGTTTTTCAAGTCAGCTGCACCCCACACTGTGGGTTAGCTTCTAACAATAGAGCGAAAAAGCTAATGACCAAAAAAGTCTGGCAACAATTCTGCAAGCAAAATGTTTTTTCCTGCGGTTTCTCAGTTGGAGATTCAGCAAGTAGTTTCCAAGTCTTGATGAGTTGTAGTTGGTGTCATGTGTCAGCGCAGCATTGTTGTGGTTCTAATGATGCGAGTCCTTTCCCAGGTACAACCAGAAGATGCTGGTGTTCTCTGTGCTGTTTCTGACCACGGCCTGGCTCCTGACCATGCACATTGGCAGTGTGGGCTTCATTCTGGCCAACTGCCTCAACATGCTGCTGCGCATCACTCACAGGTCAGTTCAGGCAGGCAGCATGGAAAACAAAATTCTTTGGGTGGCTGAAAGTCTGCCCTTTCTCTTTTTTAATTTTTGGAAAAATCAAACAAGTGCTGGCTGGGCTTTATTCTAACGTTGTGCAAGTCTGCATACTGTTGATTCTGAAACTGTGATGAACCAGTGTGCCCTGTGAAGGTGACCTCCTCTGTGTACAGGCAAAAAAAAAAAAATCTGGACCTTGAAATGAATTCATTTCGCATTTCCCCGCATTTGAATAAATGAATTACATCGAGGTGTTTTGCGATGTTATTTTTCTGAATTCCAGTTTTCTTTGAAATCTCTGGTTTGGGGCTTTAATGTAAGTTTTGTTATCACAGCTCAGCTGACCACACAGGGCCTTTTCAAGCCTGTCACACTGGGTGAAAAGATCCAGTCTTGAAAATTAGGCCAACAAGAAAAACAATAGAAATGCAACAAAAACCACTCAGCAAAAGCTGTGGAGGCAAACAGACACTGCAGCATGGGCAGTGAAAGTCCTGTCTGGACAGCGCTGACGGTCTGTCTGTGGACAGTGCTGACAGTCTGTCTGTGGACAGTGTTTACAGTCTGTGGACAGTGTTGATGGTCTGTCTGTGGACAGTGCTGATGGTCTGTCTGTGGACAGTGCTGACAGTCTGTCTGTGGACAGTGCTGACAGTCTGTCTGTGGACAGTGTTTACAGTCTGTGGACAGTGTTGACGGTCTGTCTGTGGACAGTGCTGATGGTCTGTCTGTGGACAGTGCTGACAGTCTGTCTGTGGACAGTGCTGACAGTCTGTCTGTGGACAGTGTTGACGGTCTGTCTGTGGACAGTGCTGATGGTCTGTCTGTGGACAGTGCTGACAGTCTGTCTGTGGACAGTGCTGACAGTCTGTCTGTGGACAGTGTTTACAGTCTGTGGACAGTGTTGACGGTCTGTCTGTGGACAGTGCTGATGGTCTGTCTGTGGACAGTGCTGACAGTCTGTCTGTGGACAGTGCTGACAGTCTGTCTGTGGACAGTGTTTACAGTCTGTGGACAGTGTTGACGGTCTGTCTGTGGACAGTGCTGACAGTCTGTCTGTGGACAGTGTTTACAGTCTGTGGACAGTGTTGATGGTCTGTCTGTGGACAGTGCTGATGGTCTGTCTGTGGACAGTGCTGACAGTCTGTCTGTGGACAGTGTTTACAGTCTGTGGACAGTGTTGACGGTCTGTCTGTGGACAGTGCTGATGGTCTGTCTGTGGACAGTGCTGACAGTCTGTCTGTGGACAGTGCTGACAGTCTGTGGACAGTGCTGACGGTCTGTCTCTGGACAGTGCTGACAGTCTGTCTGTGGACAGTGCTGACAGTCTGTGGACAGTGCTGACGGTCTGTCTGTGGACAGTGCTGACAGTCTGTCTGTGGACAGTGCTGACAGTCTGTGGACAGTGCTGACGGTCTGTCTGTGGACAGTGCTGACAGTCTGTCTGTGGACAGTGCTGACGGTCTGTCTGTGGACAGTGCTGACAGTCTGTCTGTGGACAGTGCTGACAGTCTGTCTGTGGACAGTGCTGACAGTCTGTCTCTGGACAGTGTTTACAGTCTGTCTGTGAACAGTGCTGACGGTCTGTGTCTGTAGTCAGGTTACAACAAAGCAGCTGTGACAAGGGAAAATGTGAAAGTTTTTTTTAAAACAAAGACTGGAGAATGGGCCACGAAGGCAGATTGGGAAAATGATGAAGACAATATTTCTGTCAGTCCAGGTTAAAGAGAGAGACAGGAAAGAGGAAATTACCGGCACACAAACTTGCAGAGGTCAGGAATACACTCTGTACACAAAGATCCCCCAACATCGCCGCAGCTAAGTATGAGGCTGACAGTCATGAGTCATGAAAGGTTTTTGCTTCATCTGTAAACACAAGTTTTGTTAATTACAACTTGTCTGCAAGTACTTCAGTGTGCACTGTTCTAGTGCGAGACGTATGTATATGTGTACCGGTAACACAGCTTAACACAGGTTTAACACAGCTCTGTAACAGTTTGCTGCATTGTAAAGGTAATGAGCCATGTTTGCCTGCTTTCAGCCTGCTGTTCATCAGACGTTACTTTGAGGGCACCCAGCACAGACCTCTGTCCAGAGTGCTGCCCTCCACCACTGTCATAGTCAGCCTGGGCCTCTCCCTCATCATCACCGCCATGTCGGAGGTACTCACCACTTCATTCACCATTCTTTCATTCTGGAAGCCTGCAGCATGTCTCTTCAACGTTTAAACGGAAATGACTTAGTTATGCCGGGCCGGCCTGCAAATCAGTGGGCCTGGTGCTGATACCTGGTCTGAATGTTACATATTTTACATCAAAGACTAAGATTAGTTTACTGCCAGTATGGAATGATCTACATACACCAAGGAACACTGAAGCAAGTACATTGATCTGAATTACACACAGGTTGTTATGTAGCTGTCCTCAGATTGGCAGGTATTTGGCATGTCATGGTCTTTATACTTTTATGGATCTCTGTTGCTTTGTTCTGCTGTCCTCAGATTGGCAGGTATTTGGCATTTCATGGTCTTTATACTTTTATGGATCTCTGTTGTTTTGTTCTGCTTTGCCCGCTGATTGCCCAACTAAAAGTATCCTTGTGTCACCACCATACCCTCTGCAATTCCGATGCCCTCTTCCCTATGGCCCCCTTACCCTTTCCAACTTTCTTATATACCCAGACACACAGAATTATCACAAAATACACACACACTAAGGAAACTTTCACCAAAGGAGGGAAGTGACAGAGTTTCATTGAGATCGACCAGATTTTTGTGTGAACACAAGAGTAAAGCCTGATCCCATGTTGACATAGCTTGTTACAGAGTTACCTGGTGACCCATGGATCGGCACTGAACAGCCTGATCCCATGTTGACATTGATTGTTACAGAGTTATCTGGTGACCCATGGATGGGTACTAAACAGCCTGATCCCATGTTGACATTGATTGTTACAGACCCATGGATGGGTACTGAACAGCCTGATCCCATGTTGACATTGATTGTTAGAGTATCTGGTGACCCATGGATGGGTACTGAACAGCCTGATCCCATGTTGACATTGATTATTACAGAGTTATCTGGTGACCCATGGATGGGTACTGAACAGGCTGATCCCATGCTGACTTGATTGTTGCAGAGTTATCTGGTGACCCATGGATGGGTACTGAACAGCCTGATCCCATGTTGACATTGATTGTTACAGACCCATGGATGGGTACTGAACAGCCTGATCCCATGTTGACATTGATTGTTACAGAATTACCTGGTGACCCATGGATGGGTACTGAACAGCTTGATCCCATGTCGACATTGCTTGTTACAGAGTTACCTGGTGACCCATAGATGGGTACTGAACAGCCTGATCCCATGTTGACATTGATTGTTTACAGAGTTACCTGGTGACCCATAGATCGGTACTGAACAGGCTGATCCCATGTCGACATTGATTGTTACAGAGTTACCTGGTGACCCATGGATCGGTACTAAAGAGGCTGATCCTATGTTGACATTGATTGTTACAGAGTTACCTGGTGACCCATCGATCAGTACCTAACAGGCTGATCCCATGTTGACATTGATTGTTACAGAGTTACCTGGTGACCCATGGATCAGTACTGAACAGACTGATCCACATTGGCATCAGCGCTGCCTGTCTGATGGTGGTTCTGGCGGCCATTTTCTTCACAGAAAAACCCATGGTGCAGTCTGTCGTGTCCATTGTGGCACAGCAGAGGAGTATACCAAAAGAACATCAGCAGTAAGCTAGTGACATACTCTGCTCCTCTCAAGCCTTGGTCCTGGCGTGCAGTCAGTGGATGCCTGAATGAGGGGACCTAGCAGTACATGCCATGCAGTTGGAGTGTACATTCATCACTGCAGTCAGAAGGGTATGTATGTTCTACTGTATTACTCATGAGGAAGGGTGTGACCATTTGGATGGTCAGCCATGAGAGAATTGTAGCCTTGGATGTCTCACCCTGTTTAGCTCATCATTTACCTGCGGCAGAAAGAGGAGGGGGATGTCTTTTAGAACTGGTCACAGGTTTGGTCATTACCAGTACAGTTCACATCAGCTGCAATGAGAGAATGAGACATTAAGATCATCATAGGAGTCACTGTGTGGTGGTCATTTCTTGCCAAGAAACAATATTTGTTTTGGTGATGGACATCCAAACAGTGTGGATAAAGCACAAAAAAAAAACCAAAAACACACAAAAAATGCTGGAACATCACTAATTGTGTGAAAACTTGAAACGTTTGTATGGAAGTTTACAAGAATTGTGTGTTTTTTTCCCCCATGGAGGTTTGAAACCTGAGCAGTGCTCATGTGTTCCAAGATATCTAGTTAATGGTGCATGAATGCAGGGGCATCATTGTGCTGAGTATGAATCATTCCTGATCTTGATCGCAGGTGTATGTGATGGATGCATATGAAATATTTATGTCAGAATACTCTGGTATGTGTGTGTTAAAATGTTACCTGCTTACAATCTGATTAAGAAGCTATTTTATTTTCTGTAATTCACAGCTCGTTCAGCATGAAACATTGACTCAGAGTGGAAGACATGGTCTCTATTGATTTACTGAAGGGATTGGCTGTTTCTGTTTCTTTTTTTTGTTTTTTAGTATTAGCTACTTTCAATTGGTCTGCATATGTGGCGTGTGAGAGAGGTTTGATTGTCTGTGGAGTATGTGTGAAAAAAAAAAACACCCTGAACTTTTTGAATAAATTATGCAACAAGTTTCTTTGTGCTGAAAGAAAACTGAGAGCTTACGTGTTGCGACCATGAAACTTTTGTTTTGGTAATTGTTTCTCTTCACTGAGCCAAGTATGTGGGTATTTGAGAGAAACAAAAACACAGAAATAATCACACATCACATGATTTTAAACAATGAAAAAAAATTAATAAGAACAACGCAAAAGACTTTGATTTATTTATCATCATGCTGTTAACAAATCAAACGGGGACATTCAGTTGCTGTTTTGTTTTAATCAATGACAAATGGGCAAAAACTCTCAACTAATTCTTAACTTTGAAATTCCTAGAAACATGCACAAAGTCATCAAGTATACACATTTTGTACAAACTTTTAATCAAATTAACTTTCTGTTAGTAATCAGCAAAAATGTTCTTTCACCAGTAATTTAAAAAAGTGTTTACATGTAAGATTCATTATTTTCAAAAATAAAAATTCACAGAAAAGCTTTGAACGATAATTTACACATACAGTTTTGACTCCATTACTTGCATCCATTCAGTTTACAAGACAAACAGTTCAAAAACATAGTCTCTAAATTTTAAACATCAACTCTCAAATAAACAGCTGTGAGTATATTATCGTTTGGCAGCAGGACAAATTCACCATTGATGATGTGAAATCCAGTGACTTTACTGCTCTTGCTTCTTTCTGACAGTATTGATGCTGCATTAAGATCTTTCCTCAAACCCCAACAGATGACTGTCCCCTCCACCGATGGTTTTGATGCTGGACGGTAGATCTCTCCTCAGATGCCACTAATTGACTGGCTCCTCTGATGGTGTTGATGTCGAACTTTCCTCAAATTCCGCTTAATGACTGGTCCCTCCTCTGATGGTGTTGATATCGATCTTTCCTCAAATTCCACTTAATGACTGGTCCCTCCTCTGATGGTGTTGATATTGATCTTTCCTCAAATTCCACTCAGTGACTGGTCCCTCCTCTGATAATGTTGATGGGGATCTTTCCTCAAATTCCAATGATTGACAGGCTCTTGTTCTGATGGGATCTTTCCTCAAATTCCCATGACTGACAGGCTCTTATTCTGATGGGGATCTCTCTTCAAATCCCAGTTACTGACATGCCCCACCTCTGATGGTGTTGTTGAGATTCCCTCTGATGGAGATCTTCCCTCAAACTCCTGGCCCCTGCTTACTTTATACTTCCTTCCTTCCTTCCATGGAGCAGTCACACTCATTGTTGATTGTTCTGTCACTAAAATGGAGGATCTACAGAAAGTTTAAAATTTCCTCGACTGTGGACAACAAAATCTTTAAACCACCAACAAATGAAACACATGTGACTGACTTTTCCACTGAGCCTGGGAGACCCTTGACAAAAGTGTGGATGGTCTTGGCCTTCAGTTTTTTGTTTGTTTGTTTTTTGTTCAGAGTTCCAGTCTTACATTGTGTGTGCCAATAAGCTAGGCGATCTGTATGGTTCCTGTCTCCAGTTTGTTGGGGCAGAGGTCCAGTCTTACACTGTGTGTGCCAATAAGCTTGGCGATCTGTATGGTTCCTGACTCCAGTTTGTTGGGGCAGAGATCCAGTCTTACACTGTGTGTGCCAATAAGCTAGGCGATCTGTATGGTTCCTGTCTCCAGTTTGTTGGGGCAGAGATCCAGTCTTTCACTGTGTGCAGCAAGAAGCTATCCTGTCTGCACTGTGGTCCTGGGACAAATTTCTCTTGTAGGCTCTTCAAGCTCACCAAGTTCTCTTGTAATCTACAGAGCATGATCAATCTTGCTTTTTGCCATTGTTGTTCAAGAGGAGGCCATTTCAGCTGCTCAATCACTTCAGTCCCATGATGCCAAGTTTCTCTGATCCTTACACCATTCACCAACGTTTTTATCCTTCCCACATCAATCGAAAATGAAGTGAAACAAAAACTGGTTTGATAAAAACACTTCTCATCATCTGGAGAACATACACTGGTTAAATGTTATTTTCGCTATAAAAAATTAAACATACGATAACTACATTTTAATTTAAAAGACAGGTTTTTAAAAAAATCAGCTGTTGACATTCTTAACGATTATAAGGAACACTAAAACAGTTTTATACACTTAAAAGAGATATCACAGTCACTTGAAAACAGAAATACAATGCACATTCCAATGCACATTACTAGCTCGCTATTTCAGAACTAATCTAAGACACACACTTTGGTTTGTCCTGTTCTTGTCCAGTACATGGGTTACATAATGCATTCTACTCTCTACCATCCACACGCAATAGTCACTGCTCACTAGCATGCGCACATGTGAACAACGGATCACTAGCATCCACAGCAGTAACACTAAACACGCTGCATCACTGGCAAGGTCAGCTCTTCATGAACCACAGGAGTTTTTCCCTATGAAGCAGATGACGTCATGACGGTACAATTCCTTTCTGACCAAATGATCCCTGATGGTTTGATGAAAAAGTGAAACAAAAATACTGCTCCAAATCGCTGTAAGGAAGAACTTCAAACAGAGAACATGCTGTTGGAATAATCTTGCTGAATGCTGAAAATCAAGGCTGAAATTTACTCAAGAGTCTTTGAGCAGATTTTCAGCATACAGCAAAAATTTCATTTTAAAGTCAACAAGTAGCATGCCAGTGATAGATCTGCATGCCAATAGACATACAACTTTATGCTGTAACACAAATCATGATAGGAGGAGATGACCAAGCATACACAGTGTAACAATGACCACAGCCAGGCAGAGGGACATCCGCATGCAGGTAAGGCATTGAATACTGGACGGGCAGGTCACTGTGGAGGGGGAGTCAGCAGTTTAGGTCACAGGGATTCAGGACGGACAAACCGGCAGTACTCCCTGGAATTCAGGCCGCCTTACTGGTCCGATTTTCCCCAAAACTGATCTCGACGCTTGGCTCTCTCGTACACCTCTGAGGCCAAGGAGCAGCTTGAGGCAATGGACCTGGCTGACACCGACAACACGTCGTCATCCTTGTCCCTGGTCTTCACCAAGGGGAGGTCATCTGGAAGGACACAGTTTTACATGTAACCACAGCTGGTTTAGGTCATAGTCTTGATTTGAAATCTGCCTATATATCATCCATTGAATGAATGAATGTGTGTCTGTGTGCATGACAGAGAACATAAATTCATGTTGCTTTAGAGCCAGTCATCTATGAGGGCCAACTATCAGGGCTGTCAGCTACAAATGTTCTATTGAGGGAAATACAGACAATTTAGAAAGAAAATAAAAAATGTAAGAGTTGCTCCGAATCATAGCCAACTTGTTTTAATAGCCAATTTGTACTTGTGAAGAAAGGGAATTGGACAAGAAGTATAACTCGCTTACCAATTCAAAAGTTCCCCCGGGTTTACTGTACGTTTCTCCCATTCTCTCATCAATGGTGGGTGGTATTTGGGCATTCATTCTCCTCTGCAGGGCTTTCAGGTTTCTTTCAGATTTTGCTGTGGACAGACCAGCCACCGAATATCTACTACAGAAAACTATTTACCAAAGGCATGTCAAATCTGGATGTAAACACACCAACAACTAAGCATCAACTGCAGACTACTAGTTACTGAAAATAGCAGTTCTGGCTGTAAACACACCATCAACTATGCATCAATGCAGACTACCAGTCACTGAAAATAGAAGATCTGGCTGTAAACACATCATCAACTGTGCATCAATTGCAGACATTATTCACTGAAACATCAGATTTGGCTGTAAATAGACCAACTACTAATTACAGTAACAGACAACTAGTCGCTGAAAACATCAGCTTTGGCTGTGGACAGACCAACAACTATGCAACAACAGCAGACAATTAGTCACTGAAAACATCAGATTTGGCTGTAAACACACCAACAACTAAGCAACAACACTAGGCAACTAGTCACTGAAAACATCAGATTTGGCTGTAAACACACCAACAACTACGCACACAACTAGTCATTAAAGACATCAGATTTGGCTGTAAACACACCAACAACTACGCACACAACTAGTCATTACAGACATCAGATTTGGCTGTAAAAACACCAACAACTACACACACAACTAGTCGTTGAGACATCAGCTTTGGCTGTAAACTGTAAACACTCCAACAACTACGCACACTACTAGTCACTGAAGACATCAGATTTGGTTGTAAACACACCAACAACTACACACACAACTAGTCACTGAAGACATCAGATTTGGTTGTAAACACACCAACAATTACACACACAACTAGTCACTGAAGACATCAGATTTGGCTGTAAACACACCAACAACTACGCACACAACCAGTCGTTGAAGACATCAGATTTGGCTCTGGACAGATTACCACCAAACATCAACTGCAGACAACAACTCAATGAACACATGCCAGATTTGGCTGTAAACAGACCAACCACTGAATAACAGCAACAGATAAACCCAGCTGAAAGAGAAATATCAGATTTGGATACGCCAGCCACTAAACATGGGTGTAGGAAATCACTTTTTTGTGTGTGCTATATTCTGATTTCACTTGCCTTTTGATCTTTTTTCAAATCTTTGTCCAGGTTCTCCATGTAAAATGGTTTTTGACCATAATTCTTCTTGCCCTAGAACTTAAAGGAAACACTACTTTTTAGAATTCCTTTTTCCACAAAAAGAGAATTTGTGTGCGTGTGTGTGTGTGTGTGTGTGTGTGTGTGTGTGTGATGTATGAATTTTAGCATGCATGAGCACTATGAATGCATATTTCAACCAGCAATGTTAGGTGTCCTGTCAAAATGTGCACCCTAACAGCTAATGATATGTGACACATAATGAAATTAGTTAAGCTAAGATACATTCATTTAGTACGAACTTATCCAAAGGTACCCAAAAACACAGGACAATACATTTACATTGTCAACTGAACTGTGAAGTATGACCTTTTGATACAATGATGATAAAAACCAACACATAAGGACTGGTAACATTTTGCGACAAATGAAGACAATATGAATGTAATGGTGCCATGTAGAAGGCACCCTAAGACTGAAAACAGGTTGAAATACAGGTATCTGAAACACATGGAGACTGCATGATAATGACGGAGAGTGTTGTGGAGGTGTTCTGAAGGCTGGTAATAGTAACGATAGGACTCGGAGACAAATGAAGGCGTTTCAACCATTATGGAGAGTGATGTGAAGTGATGAAGACTGATAACATGTCAGCATATTCAAAATCGCAGGCAAAAGAAAATGACATGATGTTGACAGACAGTGATGTAGAGGAGCTGTTAAAATGTTAACATGTAGGAACTGGAGACAAATGAAGACTGCAAGATGGTGATGGTGATGAACTGGTTCAATGAGAGCCTACCCAAAGACACTGGAGGATTGGCAATGTACTGCACATCCATGACCTGGTCACTGTCGGCAGTCTCGTCACGCAAGGCGTGGGTGTCGGGGGTGGGCTTGCCCAGCAGGGGAGAGGTGAAAAGTTTGTGTGTGCTGAACTTGGGCTGTAAAGACATCACACTGGTCTCTAGTACAGTGAAATATTCACCTGAATGCTGTGTTTGATAGATCCCCCCAAAAAGATCCCTCATTTTTATGGATTTTTTTAAAAACCCTATGGGCCACTTCCAGATCTATGATAAATTCATGTTTAGTGCAACCAGTCAAATAATATCAAAACCAAAGTGTATACATCTGAATGGGAATATTTCAATGTAAAATCTGTAGAAAATGTTGCCTTCGTGAAAAAAAATTTTTTTTATCCCATGAAGCACAGGAAATATCTGGTGTGTTATCTCTCTAAACAAATCTTTCTGGGCAAGTGTTTTTTTTGGGTTTTTTTTGCATATACAATTTCTAAACCATTTCAAGTATCTGTACACATGATTCATATAACACATGAATAATTGTTGTAATTTAATACACAATGCTCCAATACTGTTTTAATGTCAAGCTTGTGAAAACCCTCCTTTCTCTGACCATGTTGTGAGACGTCTATTTCTTAACTGCCGGTCATCTTACCTTCAGAGATTCCTGGCTCTCTGACAATGTCTCCTCGGTGTCACCTGCGGTGCCACAGAAAGAGATAAAGGTGGAAATCTTGGAAATGTCATTGATAGTTAAAAAAAAAGAAAAAAAAAAAGAAAAAAAAGTACACAATGTTAATTTTTGTTTTAAGACTCAAATGTTATGGCAGTCTTCAGTTACCACATTAGAAATAAGGCTGTTAGTTGGATTGAGCCACAATACAGATATACATCAGGAACAACTGCTTAACTTAAAATTTATTTGGACCAATCCTGGTTTAATACCCACTACAGTTATTTGACTCAAGGTCATACTCTTAACAACAACAAATTACTACAGTTCATTTTCTCCTTCATCTTTATTGACTTGTTATATTTTGTATCACTGTGCCTCAAGACTGAGCTTGTGCACAGACAAAAGGAGGGGGAGGGGGGGGGGGGGGGGGGGGGGGGTGAGAGGGGAGGCAAAGGCAGCACCGACCTGAGCGTGCAGACATCTGTTGATTGGCAGGGGCAGAAAGCAGCACCCCCCCCACAGAGGGAGTGGTACGGTCCAGGTGGTGACGCTGCAGTTTTCTCTCCGCGCTGTCTGAGCACTGGAGTTGACAGTCGGCCAGGCTCCTCAGCTTCTTCTATATCGTCTACATCCTCTGTTGACCTAGCAACAAGGTCAGAGCCATGGTAACATGAGGCCACAGAATAGTGAGGCATAACAAATGGAGCTGGTGAAGTGCAAATCCTTCATGAACAATTTTCAGACATGAAATACCCTTTTGCTTTAACAGACTGAAAAACAGCAATTTCTTCAGCAATGAAAACTGCCTGCCTGAATCAACATGAAACTGAAATCAGGCATCAGCAGACTACCAAGTACCCACGCACAATTAAACAGCAAGAACAGAGTGTGGTGCTTGTGATGAACAAGGGCAAGGACATCATGTACCCACAGCCAGACATTATCTTAATCCATGAATTAAATTTGGACAAGCAGCCAATATATTCAGATAATTTTAATCAAACCTTTTACAGACAACCAGGATTTCTGACAAAATCTGATCAAAAGGATGCTGAAAATTAAAAAAAAAAAAAGGGGGTATCAGTTTCCACAAGGCAATACAGTCAAACAATTTACAGGACAATAATCCTGTCATCTGTTTTTCTGTATTGTCTTTCAGAACTAATACCCTTTCTTTTTAAATTTGCTTCAATTTTCACCCTCAGTCACCTTGCTTTGATGCTAACTCCCTCACAAAAGTTGAGGTGACTTCAAAACAACATGAATACCCTGGATTACGCTCTCTAATGGTGCGACTAAAATGCAAAAATTCACAGATGGTAAACTTCATGATTCAGTCCAAGAATGAAGGAGAATTATTAGAAAGAACTTGTAGAAGACACAAACTGTAAATTTCATTTCCCCATCACTCCTGGCTGCCTGCGATGGTGGACGCTTCATTTCATGACAAATCTGTACTATCTGTTCACACAGTATATATCTGCCTTGAGTCACTGCAGTATCTTTGGGTAGGAACAACCACTGTCATATTAACCCACTGACTGCCAGAGAATTACTGTCCTTTGGCATACAAAAGCTGAATTTCTTTTCAGCCCCTCTGCAGTGAAAACCCTCTCACACAATGAACAATAAGCCAATCCACATGTTTTGTGGACAGAACTGAGACAAAAACTGGTACACTTATGTTCTTCTGCCCTCAACATGCCCAGTGAGAGAGCAAAATGCTTATGCCATGCCCTCTCCTCCCCTCCCTCTCTTCCCCTTCCCACCCACCCCCAGTCATCACACTTCAAGTTCTCTGCTCACATGCCAATTCAAATCCAATGTGCACTGAACATGTCTGTCAACTGATTTTTTAATTCCACTGTAAAAACCATTACTTTTGAGTATGCCAGTGTTACAGTTGGGTCTCTTTGATCTCATGATGAAATTGGTACATATGAAATAAATGTAGTGGTGTCTGGAGATACAAAGACTGGTACATATCAATATATATGCGGATAGTCAAAGGATTCATGATCTTGTCTGAATGACGCTTTGTGTCACACAATCCTTGCAGAATGCTATCAATACACAGCAGCAGTTGCAAAACACAATTTATTTTGCAGAGAATACAACTAAAACAAGAGCAATAACTGCCACCAGTTTTCTGCACGATGTGCTAGGGTAGGTCCAGTCAGAACTTCCTTACCCGACTCTTTTCAGATTCACTTTTGGGAATTGTGTTACATCCCAAGAAAACACGGCTGCAGACAACTGCACAGAAAAAACTCAAAGCCTAGAAAAGAAGAATACAGGTACTCTGCTGATTCTCTTAGCAGTCACATGGGCTGGCTAAGAGTCACATAGGCTGGAAAGAAGGCAGTGTACGGAACAACTCACTGAGCATCACAGGCAGCATTCTGATTGGTGTTCAAATCCTCCGCTGGCTCTGAAGGTGCTTCCACTTCTGACACAGCCTCCTCTTGCCATGCTGTTTTACTCCTCTTTCCTCGCTTCCCAGCTGCACACACACACACACACACACACACAGTTTGCAGATAGGTCACTTGTCAGGGACACTATTGTATGGTTCCTTTTTCACAAATTAAGCAAATTTTTTTTTTCTTTTTGCTGTCCCAACCTCTGCGCCACCTCAGAGGCAGTGTTTGACCCCGCCGCAGCCCTGGCACTGGCAATCCACAGGGAGTAGTCAATGTCAAGTCGTCAAGAGGCAACCCACCGGAGGAGACACTGCACTACTGCCGAGTCACTTCGGTGGTGTTCAGTGGCGCCTGTTCTGATCTAACATACGCAGGACACCACCTACTAAGCCCCCTACTGATGACAATAATTGCTTAGTTGAAGAGCTGGCGTGAGCGAGCTCTCCCTCTGGAGGGCACCACCACGTCCGTCCGATGACAGCCCCCATGGACTCACTGATACCAGTGACCCCGACGGAACCAAACCAAGGCCACAGACGTGGAGAGGACATCAAATTGAGGTCACCATGAGAGCAGGGCATAAAGGGCCACAGAATTTGTGACTTTTTTTTTTATGCTGATCAATGAGAATGAGGATGATTAAGCTGATGCTATGGATTTCCATTTCGGGTCTGAGACTACATGACAGGGCTGTACTCTATGTTTCCTTTCATAATATATCCCAGTGTCAACCAGGCCCGAGAGATACAGGCACCTGTAGTGCTGGTCAGGAAATTTGAGCAACACTCTCAGAAACGCATCCATTACATGGATGAAACTCGACTGTGTGGTCCCAGTCTTCCCAACTGAGTCCACAGCAAACTCAATTCTGGGTAGGAGCCGGTCGAGGCAGAAAAACCCACATGACTCTGATGGGAATCGAACCCACGACCTCCCAGCTGAGAGTCCGCGACGCTAACCACTTCGCCACGGCGGCTGGTAAATTAAGCAAATTCAACAGCAGCTGCCTTTAAAAATATCACAATTGAAAGAACTATAATGAGGCTGACAGGAACTGGATCCATCTGTAATTCACCACCTCCTCACCCACCCTTACACAAAAGGTATACCACTAATACACTGAACACCCATGAAGAACAACTGCATCTAAACAAACCATTTTTTTCAACATGTTTTGTGCCACACACATACATACATTTGACATTTTTTCTTCTATGGAACATTTCAGTGGAACATAGGTGTTAACTCTCCGGCCAAGAGGTTTTATTTCTGTCTTATGTTTATCCTGCTTCAAATGCTTTTAGTGCTTTACATCAATACCGTTTGCAATTTCACTTCCTTAATTTCTATATCATTCCTGCAAATGGGTACTAAGTTATACTAGTTATTGGCTATGGTGGGTTATTATTCCATTGATTTTTTGTGCCATTGCGTTTTCCCTTCAAAACGTCTGCAGATCCAAAACAATTTTCAATGATGGTGTGTGAACTTCACCACATGACTTCTTTTTAAAACATTAACAACAAGGAGAAAAACAAAATAAAAAAATGTTCATTTCTGCCAAAAGCAAATAAGACCATATGGAAATGGCAAGAGTTCTGATACAGCGGGCACCTTTCTTTGCTGGGCGTAAGTTGTTGCGAACTGTGGAAACCACATCATCATCCACGGAGTCTCCTTGAACAGCCATCATGGACACCTTGTCCACTGGCTCCTCTACCTTACTACTGCAACAACAACATGGTGGCCTTCAACTGAGCAAGTCATGACAGTCATTTTGTAGCCTTCATTCAGACAGTCTAAATCACAACAGTCTAAGTCACAACAGACATTGTGTAGCCTTCACTGAGAAAGTCCAGGTCACAACAGTCATTGTGTAGCCTTCACTGAGACAGTCCAGGTCACAACAGTCATTGTGTAGCCTTCACTGAGACAGTCCAGGTCACAACAGTCACTGGGTAGCCTTCACTGAGAAAGTCCAGGTCACAACAGTCATTGTGTAGCCTTCACTGAGACAGTCCAGGTCACAACAGTCACTGTGTAGCCTTCACTGAGAAGTCCAGGTCACAACAGTCACTGTGTAGCCTTCACTGAGAAAGTCCAGGTCACAACAGTCACTGTGTAGCCTTCACTGAGACAGTCCAGGTCACAACAGTCACTGTGTAGCCTTCACTGAGAAAGTCCAGGTCACAACAGTCACTGTGTAGCCTTCACTGAGAAAGTCCAGGTCACAACAGTCACTGTGTAGCCTTCACTGAGAAAGTCCAGGTCACAACAGTCACTGTGTAGCCTTCACTGAGAAAGTCCAGGTCACAACAGTCACTGTGTAGCCTTCACTGAGAAAGTCCAGGTCACAACAGTCACTGTGTAGCCTTCACTGAGACAGTCCAGGTCACAACAGTCACTGTGTAGCCTTCACTGAGACAGTCCAGGTCACAACAGTCACTGTGTAGCCTTCACTGAGACAGTCCAGGTCACAACAGTCACTGTGTAGCCTTTGCTATGAATAACCATGTTATAAAAAGACAGTATGTTGACATAAACAATGGCAGCTGTTTAAGAGTAGTAACATACATGTTCTCGCTGAAATCAATGACAGCAGCAGGTCAACAGGGGTATCTTTGTCGACCTTGCTGACATTGACAAGGCAGTAGTTGACAAGGGACAGCATGGTTTTTTCCTTAATAACAGTGGAAATATAGAACAGTTCACCTTGATGGAACAGGGATACTACTGCTGTCCTTGTTGACACTAACAATGGCAGCAGTGAAACAGAGGTATCACTGTTGTCTGTTGAAATTAATGACAGAAACAGTCCACAAGACGCATTTTAGAATCTGATATTACCCACAGAACTGCTGAGTCTGTGAGTAATCTATGGCGATAAATCAAAAACATGTTGCAAGCAAGTGTCTAATTCCCTAAAGAGGTTCAAATGACCTGTCCTGTCAGAGGGACAAAAAGTGCCAGGAAGCGATCATTCAGATTTGATACTACGCCCAAGCACAGGGAGAAACTAGTTCAAATTGTCTTCCAGTCTAAAGAATTATCATCCATCAAAATCAGTCAGCCAACTCATAAATGCAATATACAGATTTGTTAGGCACTGTAAGTTATTTAGGTGTTCCGCACAAAATCATGAATACCCTAACCAAATGTTGAATGTAATTAAAAAAAAAAAAAAAAGGCCACAGAAAACATCAGGTTTTCTAATGGAAAATGTTGATAAATTGTGAAAATGATCTTTTTCACCGATCTACCCTCACCATGTCAACAGCAGAACACACATGAATATGCATACCTGCTCAGAGCAAAATCTGTTTTGAAACACAGAAAAGTAAAGTTTTAAGATCCTCTTCCATTGCTTGCCTCATGATTCTTACCAACAAACCCCCACCTACACACATGATCCACAATGTGACCCACATGATTCCTACCAACAAACCCCCACCTACACACAGGATCCACAGTGTGACCCACATGATTCCTACCAACAACCCCCCACCTACACACAGGATCCACAGTGTGACCCACATGATTCCTACCAACAACCCCCCACCTACACACAGGATCCACAGTGTGACCCACATGATTTCCTACCAACAACCCCCCACCTACACACAGGATCCACAGTGTGACCCACATGATTCCTACCAACAACCCCCCACCTACACACAGGATCCACAGTGTGACCCACATGATTCCTACCAACAAACCCCCACCTACACATGACCCACAGTGTGACCCACATGATTCCTACCAACAAACCCCCACCTACACACATGACCCACAGTGTGACCCACATGATTCCTACCAACAAACCCCCACCTACACACATGACCCACAGTGTGACCCACATGATTCCTACCAACAAAAACCCCACCTACACACAGGATCCACAGTGTGACCCACATGATTCTACCAACAAACCCCCACCTACACATGACCCACAGTGTGACCCACATGATTCCTACCAACAAAACCCCACCTACACACAGGATCCACAGTGTGACCCACACGATTCCTACCAACAAAACCCCCACCTACACACATGACCCACAGTGTGACCCACATGATTGTTATGAACAAAGCCCCACCTACAAACATGACCCACAGTGTGACCCACTTGATTCCTACGAACAAAACCCACCTACATACATGACCCACAGTGTGACCCACATGCTTCCTACCAACAAACCCCCACCTATACACATGACCCACAGTGTGACCCACATGATTCCTACCAACAACCCCCCACCTACACACATGACCCACAGTGTGACCCACATGATTCCTACCAACAAACCCCCACCTACACACATGACCCCAGTGCGACCACTCACAATGAAGGCACCCCAGCAGGTTTTCAGTGGCTCCAGAGCCAAGGCATCAAGGGAGGACACTCTGGAGGAGCGAGCGCTGTTGTCGTCCCAGTAGCCTGTCTGCTGGGCCATCAGTTGCACCAGGTGCTCTCGTGAGAAGTGAGTGCCCTGAACATAAGGTGTGTGGGGTCAACTGGATGGTGTCCCTGTCCAACTGAATGGTTTACAGTATTTTCAAGTCGGATGATAGTAGGATTACACTAAATTAGATTAGACTAAATTAATTAATACAAGTTGGAATTTGATTAGACTAAATTCAAATTATACATGTTGGATGATATTAGGATTACGTTAAATAAAAAAGTAAATCAGATCAGACTAAATCAAATTATACAAGTTGGAAATCAATTAGACTAAATTAGGTCATACGAGTTGGATGATAGCAGGATTACATTAAATGAAAATTAGATTAGACTAAATTAAATTATACAAGTTGGATGATATCATGATTACATTAAATTATAATTAAAGATTAGACTAAATTCAGTTATCAAACAAGGTTATATCAAATTAGACTAGTTTTCAGACTGAAGTACAAAGTGATATTTATTTCTCTAACTGGGATCAGGCCTTCTTAGAGTGTCAAGCATCCCATGCACAGCTCTATCAGTTATAGCACCCGTCTGTATGGCCAGCCCACACACATGAACTATGGTCACCTTCAGTGACTGCATCCACACACCTTACAGTGTTCGACATGCAGTGTGCACATCACTCCACAACACACATAGCACAACAAGCTTCAGACCCTTGTGCTCAAGAAAGATCACATTTGCATGGTTGAATTTACCAGACACAAAGCATGTCAACACTGTAAAGACTTTAACTTCATCACCTTTGCATGCTTGAATTCACCAGACACAGAGCATGTCAACATTGTAAAGATTTTTTACTTCAATTCGAAGTGACAGCAGGTAAAAACATAACTGTCACACACTTTTCTAGAATCCATGAATAAGGAACAGCAACACTATCCACTGCACAGCTGAAAGTACACACTCTGAATGTTGCAAAAGTTAAATCAAGATGATTGGAAGAGAACCATACCAGCAACCCCATAGTTGGTTTTGAACTGGTAATAAAACAAAACAAAAAAATTAGAATCTTCTCACATTGCGTCAAGTGACCATCTATCATCCACAGTTTATGAATATTTTTAATACTAACAGATTTGTGTATGTAATTACTGTAATTTTAGGACTATAGGATGCTTAGTGATGTTGAGTACACATCTTGATTGTCAAGAAACAATCTATTTCATCAGTGTGTACAGCATTTCTGAATGTCAAGTACACTCTTTCACTGCAAACAACAAGCCTCCTGCTCCACTCTGAGCAGGTATCTCAACTTCTTTTTCAGGGGATAGATGAGAGATATTTTCTACATTCCTTCATTTCTGAAGTACTGTTTTAATATCAGAATAGCGGAAAAAACAAAAAGAATGCAGTCACCCAGAAATAGACGGAAAAGTGGCTCAGGATATTTTGGGGGAAAAACAATTATCAATTCGTAGGGAAACCGTTTCGCTTCAAATAATGACTGTGCTTAGGTGTGTTTCACAGATTACCAGCTTACTTTTTTTTTATTGCATTTCTTGCAGAATATTGAATAGCTTCACATGTCATAGCAGATAATCAATTACTTGAGCTCGGCGTTTGTATTCACTGGCACGACGGCGAAGCTCAGAATACTGAATAGATTCAGATGTCATAGCAGATAATCAATTACCTGAGCTCAGCGTTTGTATTCATTGGCACAACAGCGAAGCTCAGAATATTGAATAGACTCACTTGTCATAGCAGATAATCAATTACCTGAGCTCGGCGTTTGTATTCATTGGCACGACAGCGAAGCTCAGAATATTGAATAGATTCACTTGTCATAGCAAATAATCAATTACCTGAGCTCGGCGTTTGTATTCATTGGCACGACGGCGAAGCTCCAGCACCTCTGCAAACCAGTTGGAGAGTGGTTCTTCTTTCTCTGGCTCCTGCTTCTCACTGCCATTCTGATCACACAATCAGCACCACATTGCCTTTTACACGGCGCCAATCAATGGACAGATTCTGTTCCTAGACCAGCTGATGGTTGAAACCAAATCAAAAACCTAGGATAATTCAGTGCAACTGTGTACAAATTGTTCAGCACTCTCTCTCTCTCACTTGAAGATAATGATAAATATGAGTGACATCATTCTTTTAAAATTACATTGAAGCAGCAGAGAGGTATCTGTCTTTAATAACGAATAAAAGATGAGAGAAGATCTGGTAAAGTTTAGATTAAGAGTGCATGGCCTAGGCGCTGCAAAACACTGTTTTTATGATCAGTGGATGAAGACCTGACTGCCCAGTGTGTGGCACAATAAGGAAAATGAAGTGCACTTTCTTTTCCAATGGTGCTTCTTTTCAGATATTCATAGAAAATATTCATTTTTCAATATGACCCATATCGAGCCTACAGTAAGTGGTATAATAAATCTTTTGTCAACAAGTAAAGATACAACCATTATTGCCCTTGCTAAGTATTTAACTGAAGCTACCAATGCAAGAAAAAAGAAAATAGAACCTAATGACAATAGTACTGTAATCTGATTTTCCTTCTTCTGTCTTAGTATGTTCTTTTGTTATAAGTGGATGGCCATGTAGTCTCAGTGTGTGTGTGTGTGTGTGTGTGTGTGTGTGTGTGCATGCGTGCGTGTGTGCATGTGTGTGTGTGTGTGCGTCCATGTGTGCATGTTTGCATGCGTGCAAGTGCGTATATTGGCCTGCGGGCATTTGAAACAGCGAGGTTGGGAGTGGAGAAGGGTAAGATGGGGGGGGGGGGGGGGGGGGGAGGTCTGGCGGTAGGGGATACATTGGATTAGAGAGTGAGGTTGGGAGAAAGGAGGAATGGAAGAATGTGAGCTTGTGTTTACTGTTTATTCATGCAAGGTGAGAGAAGGGACTGGGAACCATGTTTTGGAACTAAGGGGCGGGAACAGTAGCATAGGAAAGGATGTTCTATACGAAAGTCTTCTAATCAGATTTGATCGTTCACGTGTGTTATGTTACAAATATCTGTGCCATTGTAATAATGTGAGCGATACTTATACCCATTGCGTCTGGATAGTTTTGTTAATCTAATCATTCCTTATACTTTAATGATACAAAGTATATTTTCCTTATACTTTAATGATGCAATGTGTCCAGTCGTATGCGTACCCCCCTTGCCTTAATGGCCCCTGTAGCTGAAGGCAATAAATCATCGAAGTGTCAGTGTCTTTCTCTCTCTCTCTCTCTCTCTCACACACACACACACACACAAATACACACATCTCTCTCTCTCTCCTAGAAACTCCCCCTCTATACAGAAACATATATAGACAGACAGAGTGATAAATAGATACAGATTTACAGACAGATATAGATACAGGTAGATGTAGATATATATTCCAACAAAAAAAATATCAAAATATAAACAAATGCAGGCGTCTGCCTACATATAATTACACCCATGAATACATATATTCCAACAACAACAAAACTACAACAAATTGCACACAAAAGCAGGCATCTGGCAACACATAAATATACTCATGGATACATGAATGCATGTTTATTGACAATTCAAAAGCCCAAATGGTTACATGTAAATAAACTAAACAGGTACATGCTCAAAAACATGTACACCACATACAAACAGACACATGTCTATATTGTGCACAATTCAAATACTACTAATTCTTTTATCTGTCATAGGATACAGAAAAAAATACACTCTTAATGTAATGTTTAAAACAAAAATTAACTTGCGTCACTGCAAATACAAAGTGACATTCTAGACACCCACCTTGTTCTGCAGCAGCTGGGCAGGGAAGGCGTCTCTCCATGCCCCTCCCTCGTAACTAAAGCGGGTTGGGGATTTGAAGTTAGAACGATACTCTGTCACCTTATGCCTGCAACACACAGCTACTTCTACACTGAACAAAATGAGCAAAACCAGCCTCTCCTATAAATGGATCATTCTTTTAGATGCCTATGAAGATTACAAAGACTTGCCAATGAAGTTTCATGTAATAACTTTGATACTGCCTCTCTTCCACTTCTGTTTTCCTCTAGCTCTGGTAACAACATCTTTTATTATTATCGAATTTGTGGAAATCACAAAACTGAACTGTAATGCATCTGAATGCTAAAGAATCCTTTCATGCGTCCTTCAGCATGGGTAATACTACAGGGTTTAGCATTATTCTTTAACATGAATGTCATCTCACACCATACAACCAGACAGACACCAGCCAGTCAAATGCAGAAAGAGTCCACAGCTGTGAGGGGAGGTTACTGACTTGATTTTTCCATGGGCCACCGGCACTTTGGGCACAGGGCTGGCGTTGCTGGATTCCCGCAGCAGACGTGGGTCATTGGCAGACGTCACAGGAGCCGACCCAGCAGGCGCCAAGCGGTCAGGGGAGAGAAACGCTGAGCACACAAAATGCACACCCATCAGACATGGTCTCTGCCGTGGATCATCTGCTGATAAACTTCAGACATGCACCCTGTTACAAATGTTAACATAAATTGAAAAATTTGCAGAAAATAACATAACTGTTCTTCCAGCCTTCTTACCTACAATGCCCATTTCATCTTGCAGCTCAGGGGCACTACAGCAGATGCTTCAGCCAGTTTGGCAACTCCATAGCTTACAGGATGTCCCGGTGGAATGAAGGAACTCATATTATGTATACCAGTTACTGCATTTGGTTTGGATATGTGAGGAAGCGTAGACCCAGCAGACCAGTTACAGTCTGGGTCACATTTGGCATATTTCATTAAAAAATACATCCTACAGATATCATTGACATTTTAAAATTACATCAATGATTAATTGTTGAAATATAAAAAATGTAGATCCTATTGGAAAAAAAACTACTAATGACTACCTCTTAAGTCAAACAGTGCACATAATTTCTTTTTTTTTGTTTTGTCTCATTGAGTCATTTCTTACACTTGCAGGCATCAACTTCACTCACTTTTTATGTCTTCTTAATCTAAAAACAACTGGGGGATGTGGGCAGGGAAGAAACAGACTCACCTCCAACACTCTTACTCCGTTTGATCTGAAAGAAGAGGGAACAAAATCAAATATACTGACAGCAAATACCACATCTAAAAAACAACACAACCAACCATCTCTTCCCTAAAGTTTGGCCATCTTGGTCTTCCCTTGTCTCATACACTACATGAGTCTGCGGCTGATTCTAATCAGTTTGTCATCCCCAGGGAAAGTTATAGCATTCATGTCGGCATCACCATGGACACCAGTATGAACTAACTCATAGCCGATGAATCATAAAACCACCTGTTACAATACACCCAACTACTTTCACTTCAGATCACTTTTCATTGCACAGGGAAACAATACCTGAGCACACTGCTCCATCGTAAATCAAAGAACAAGATGTAGCATCAGTTTATAAGCCATGGATTCCACCGTTTGGACCTGACAACTAGTAAACAGGAGTACAGACTGCCGTTTTCTGTCTGACCCCCAGTTTGTGTTGGTCAGTATAAAAGCACATTTCTGCTCGTTAACACACAATCGTATTTCTGTCTGGAAAATTCGTCAGACAAAATGAAGTGCTGTTCATAAGGTGCTGTTCTACTATCACACATTCAAAAACAGTGTCTCTAAACAAAATCACAAATCTTTCTCTCCTCCAGCATCTCATCTTCCAGTACCTGCTCTGTTCAGATTCAGCATTTCTTTGCAGTAGAGAGGTTTTAAATGCTTGTGAATGTGTGTTTTTCACTGAATTAAAAAAAACCCTGATATAGCCCACCTGAGTTTTGCTTCTTCCTCGCTGCACAGGCGGTTCCTGACTGGGTTTGGGTGCCAGTGGGGCTGCTTCAGGGACCTTGTAGGTCTTGAACTGCATCTGGTACTCTGTCCTCTTCGGCACCACCGCCTTTTTCAGGGGGGAGATCTGGGTGTTGCTGTTGTGAATAATCTGTAAAAACAAAATACCCAGAACCACCATCATTGTTTACATTTAATATCATCAGTAAGTCTACAAATTTTAGAATATAAATGATGCCTTGTAAATTAGGATAAATGATAGAAAGCCTAAATCTTGCATTCAGAATCTTAGGTGATACTACCTACCTGCTAGTCTGGCCAAGGAATATCGGTAGTTTACTTCTTTTTTTTTTCTTTTCTTTTTTTGTCAATTACTGTCACACTTCATCTCTTCTTCCACTTGCATCTCCCTTTCTTCTAGCGCATATGCATACGCATACACATACACACAACACAGTCATAAACAAACACACAGCCCTGAGCACAGGCACACATATACACACACATATTATCTCTCTCTCCGATGTGTGTGTATGTATTGTATGTGCATGTGTGTGTGCACAAGGGCGTGCATGTGCGTGTGGTATGCAGGGATGGGTGGATACCTGTCTGTGAGTGTGGGGATGTTTGTGCAAACTTGTGTATATGCATGGGTGTATTTGTGGGGCTGTACATGTGTCATATAATATCATTTATACACAAATTTGTCTGATTTAATCGTTAAATTAATCTCTTTACATTTATAAACATTTTTATTATGAATTTTTCTTGATAATATACAATGTAAATGATGTGAGTATGTATGAATGTGCAATATAAATGATGTTATGTATAATATAATGTGCAATGAGTTTATGAAATGATTGTGTGTTCTGTGATGCTGATAATTTTTTCTTTTTGTGTTGGGTCGGTTTCTAGTGCTGTGTGTTTTTTGTGTGAAAAGCACCTGGACCAAATTTCCCATGATGAGATAATAAAGTGTTTCTTATCTTTATCTTATCTTATCTCTCTCTCTCATACACACAAGCACCACCATGACTACCATTCCCGTCACAGGCAACCAGAGCAAGGCAGCCAAGGGACAGCACCTGTTTCAGCAGACAGCAGGGTGTGAAGCAGGGAACCCTTTCTTCCAGGTGAACTCTTTCTGATACTCTGAGGGTTTTCTGGTGGGCCTAGCTGGAGCAACGCCGGCCTTGTACTTCAGACTGTAGTCAGCCTGTAACATGACGACACTGCCACTGCTCACTCCCCGTCACTGCTTACTGGATTTGGTCATATCAAGTTAGGTATTGACATGTCCCTACAGCAAAAATACCAAGTTTTAAGTATGTCTTCATTTGATTTCCATGTATACTCAATATATTCTCTGTTTTGATGTTGTGAATATATTTCAAATGTCAATTGAAAAAAGCCTCAGTGATCCTATAAATATATTTTGAAAACTACTCTTGACTGAAAATGTACAAGCCCTCAAATCCAACACTAACTGGAATGAGGTCAAGACAACACAACTGTTCTGACAGTGTCTCAGTTACAAAAGGACACAACGAGAACACCTGACAACATGTAACTTGCCATCATGTGCACTGCCGTTGTTGAGACTGAGACAGACGAACATGCATGTGGAAGTAATGTCTCTGAGAGGGCAAGAAAATAAGATGGCAGGAAAAAAAAAAAATCACAAAAAAACAAGGCTACCTTTTTAAGTAAAAATGGATCAGTCTACATGACCCCACTGCACTAAAACTGACCCTGGACATTCCAATGAGAAGTTCTACATTTCTCAGGACAAACATGTTTCCTGATTATGCCTGCTGCACACAAGAGAGACTGAATATCGTCTCCAACAGATTTTGTTGTCACCAGCTCTCCATTCTTTCGTTTCAGCCATAACAAAAAGAAAACAGTATCATTTGTTACTGCCTTAAGTGAAGTTCTCCTCCAGTGAGGTATAGTGTTTGATCAACCTAAAGCAAGCCATGGCCATTTCATTTTCAGGTGGGTGGAAATGACGGTGGGGGGGAGAGGGGGGGGGGGGAGTGTCTTCTAACAACTACTGTTGACTAAAATGTCAGACTAGTGAAACATGAAAGAAATAGCTCTCCACCTGAAAAAATGAATTGAACAACCAAAAACTGGACGAAGAAATCGAATTTGTCATCTTCTTCAAATACCTACCATCCATCTAGTCTGTAATGCTGGCTTTCAACATTCAATAAATAAATGAGGAGACAAGAAATGAACAGAATCAAATTTTGAAACTGACGGTTGCCTCCTGATTGGACATAGCGACCCCCTTGTCCATGTCAGTCTGGACTCCCTCGTTCATGGCGTCCTTGGCAGCAGCCTTGCTCTTGGGCAAAATGTCAGCCAGGTTCTTGTCTTTCAGACCCTCCTTTTCTGCCCGTTGGTTGTCTCCCCTGTCCTTGCGAGGCGCAGGGGGAGGACTGCTGGGTGTCACATTCTCTTTACTCGCCCCCTTCTTTGAGCGCCCCTCCGTTACATCCTGCTTGCGACGTGCCCGACCCTGCACAAGCCAGTCAGATTTGCAACACTTGTTCTTAAAGTATTATGACCATCTGCAATAAATGTTCAAAGAGACAAATTCGTCACCCACACTCTGAATCTATGATGACAAAGTGAACAAAAGACCTGATTAGAGCACAGAGTAATAATAGCAAAGATCTGGTGCGTTCTGTGCTGTAAAATGAAAACAAAATTCTTGGATGTTTTGTGGCCCGTATATCTAAAATAATCCTAAAAAAAAAAGACTCAGAAGTCCAAAAGATCAATAACTAATAAGTTCTATTACAGATCTGATCATTCAAGAGCAGGACAGTCAATATCTGCTGGCCTAAAAACTTTTATAGTATGCATAACAGATCCATTATTTATTCACATTCCATCCATTAAATGATGCTGAACTACATTCTAACTTATTAACGTCATTTTCAATTGCAATTCTTTTCCTCAACACAATAAACTGCATTTTTTTTTTTAACCAGAAAATTATTCTGTAATTGTTCTGCCTTTGAACATTTTCTGTTGT
>JADBJO010002975.1:77605-82605 GCA_016801955.1 Conus betulinus
GGTGAAAAAATACACATCAAATCTAATGCTTTGCATTTAAAATGTTAAATGAACAAGACAGACAGTAATCTAATTAAGTGATTTAAGAATTGTCTTACTAATTTATTGTTTTATACACACACACACACACACACACACACACACACACACACACACACACACACACACACACACACACCACACACACACACACACACACCTAACAAAACTACCAATCATTTTCCTAACCATTCACTCAACAACTCATGGATTTAAATTATGTGACTAAGAAAGAAAGGTTAAAGCTATTCAAAATACCTAGCCTTCAATATCAAGAAAAAAAAAGACATTATTGAAACTCCATTTTTCAAACTGCAGCATGATTATTATGACATGAAAACCATCAATAATTTGAACAACACAAAACGCACACAAATATATGGAGTAAAGTAATGCTAAGCTTAGTACACAGTATGAAACACAAAGTAAACTCTTGACATGTCTTCTTCAGAATTCTTAGCGCATCCTACACTTTTATTTCAGGGAGTTGTGTGCCCGGAAAGTTTTTTTTTTTTGAAAGGGTAATTATACTTCAGCTTAAACCTTTCAGAGGGTATGATGGTAATCAAGAACTTGCCTTCACAAAGTTGTTAAAAATGTGACATCCCTGTGATTAAAACGCATTTTCCTCTTTTGGACTTAACACTGACTTCATATCAACAGCTACAGTTTTTAACAGATCTACTTGCCAATCTGTTTTCCTAGACGAGCAAATACTTTCAACCAAGATGTTCTGAAAGACTCCTCATACTGTTCCTCTTTTTTCCCTGGATGTTGCCATTGGTGATGGTTTGATGACAATGTCACCATCTGATGATCAATCATGTTGTTTCATGGAAATGAAAAGGCTTGGTTCACTATTATTTCATGTGCATGTGTGTGTGTGTGTGTGTGTGTGTGTGTGTGTGTGTGTGTGTGCATGTGTGTGTGTGTGTGTATGTATGTATGTATGTGTGTGTGTGTGTGTCTGTGTGTGTGTGTGTGTGTGTGTGTGTGTGTGTGTGTGTGTGTGTGTGTGTGCACGTGTGTGTGTGTGGTGTGTGTGTGTGTGTGTGTGTGTGTGTGTGTGTGTGTGTGTGACCGAATTCTTCTGTCAAAGTGCAGTCAATATCTTCCACTGAGGGTGCATTTCAAATGGAATATTTCCAAGTGAGGTCGAGTTTCAAGTTCCCCAATCAGATATTAAAAATGGATGCATTAGACATTGATACTTGACCGACACTTGGCAGAAGTTTGTATACAGACAAATGTTCACAGCGGTAGATAGTAAAAAAAAATACTGTGCACCCTCAGAAACAATGAGATCTGATTGAGAAGGCAAAACACTGCCTGAACTATTAAGTTGTACACTGGTATGATATGACATGAAAATACTCAGAAATGCGCATATCAAAATCATCATATGGGGGCTAGTAATCCTTGCAAAACATTACCTGCCTCTATAGTTTGAGAAGTAATGCTACAACACTAAACAGAAATCAGGATATTTATTAGGATGAATTTTGCTTCAAGACAAACTGTTGAATTGGAAGACAGTGAAGTATAACAAACGCTTGCAGCCTCGGAGAACATTCATATACACCCAATTGGATTTGAGCAGGTTACAGGCTGCTTTATGCTCCATATAACATTAACATGATATGAAGTGCATACTTTTCAATGCGTGAACCCTCGCATCAATTTTTCATATGATGAATAAATCTGTGCTACAGTTCCTTAATTGCGGCTTTAAGTTTACACCGAAAACCATAATGAAGAATTAAGCTTAGCAGTTAGATGTGTCTGAACATGATCATTGGTTGAGTTCTCCAAAGAAAGCACAAATAAAATCTCCTAAGTGGAACTTATTTTCTCATGTGACTTATATATTTGCAAAGCTCTGACAAAGTACTGTATAGTGCAAATCATCTAGCAATGAAGAAAAATGAATAACCAGCCTTTGGTTTTGACGGCATCTTTCTGATCGCAGTCCAACCCAAAACACTCCCGGGTAAGCGTCTTGAGAGACGGACATGCGCAATGTTTTCTTTTGAGTGCATTGTTTCCGGAACGAATACCTTGCAAGGATTTGTAGACTTGGATCAGGACTTTAATCTGATAACAGAAGAATCTTGGCAAAATCATAATTGAATAAAATTGCCACTGTGTATTTTATGTTAGTTATTAGTATCAACATCTTTAATTTTTCATTTCTTTGCACATATTAAAAAGAAAATCAATTACCACCGGTCTTCAATTCCGAACAAGTTTCTGACCTCTATCCTCTTAAAAAAACATCAACATTCATACACATAAAAAAAAGAAAAACGAAATCAAAATATATCACTGTACGATTTATGTGAAGTGTTTCTTGTCAAACTATACATTTCTTGTTAGATCATAAAAATATTGATAAATAACCCCTGACCTCTCGCCATAATATCCATGGAGATAAATAAACAAGATGGCGACCGAGGAAGATGAAACAACTTACCCTCCAACACGCGTCGAAGAAGCTAGCGAATATCTGAACAAACACAAAATTTTAGAATTGTTCAACAATCTAACGTCGCAGCTGATCTATGCACGTCCAGGTACGGATTGTATGATTTGAAATGTGTGCAAAAGTCATTCTGATGTTTGCTCTCAGTGTCCACGCATCATTGATATAGTATAGTATAGTTGAGTCAGCACCAAATACAGGTAGGCCTTTAGGCCTGTCGCCGATTCTTTTCAGGTCTCAGTTCTTTCCCTCTTATAATCTCTGCTGGTCTTTTGACCAGTAAAGCTATCTACAACTTTTTGCCAAAAACTAATGATCTTTTGATCAGACACTGAGGGTAGGGAGGCATATCTAAACTATATATGTACTGTTTCATGACACAGTCCAGTCTGTTTTTAAAACTATTCAAGGAAGGTGCTTCAGCAACATTGGAAGGAAGGTTGTTCCAAATCACCAAACGAAAGTTTTGTCGAAGACTTGTGCTGCATCTGTGTTTTTTAGCTTAAAGCTATGTCCCCTGGTGATTGTCCTAACCTCTTTCTCAAACAAGGAGTTTTCCAACACATACAGTCCATGTGTATACTTAAACACTTCTATAAGATCTCCTCTTGTCCTTCTGTAAGACATGCTGGGTAGTTTCATCTTTTCTAGCCATTCCTCATAACTCAAACCTTTCAGTGCTGGAATAACTTTTGTTGCTCGCCTTTGCATTCCCGCAACAAGGTTTTCTTTTTTTTTCTTTTTTTTTGTGTCTTTTTCTAGATGTATCACGAATCATGAAAATATTAAGATTAAAGATGTGGCTAGCTGTCAGGCTCTCAAAAGTCCCACCATCATTTCATGATTGATTGTAATATAAATAATCATTGGTGAAGCTATGGGCTTTAAAATGCTCATTCGTCTCACACATTACTTAAAAAAATAATCATATCCATTGGCCAAGAAGAATTTTGAAGGAGTTAATATGTTGTGCTCTTTTGACGTTAGCAGGTTAAATGTTTCATAATGGAGCAGTTCTACTGGTGAATGAAAATTTTCTTTTGTGAGCATCACTACAGTCAATGACTATTTTGCTAAATGAATATGTATCATTTTGTGCGAAATTCACACTGATGTTAGTTCATTCCATGCATGTGTCATATGTTGCGACACTTTCTTTTAAAATGAAACTTAAAAAAGAAAGAAAGAAAAACAGGATAATGATATATTTATTGTTGGAGCAGGAACACGTATTAATCTAAAAAAAACTAAAAGATAAACTTTTGGTAGAATTTTGCTTTGAGACTAATTTCACTGTTGCAGATTACTTGATCTTGATACATACAGGACACTTTCAATATACACTTTATTAAAAACATTTTTCTATAGAGCAGACAAAAGACTGTATTAAGCCTGTTGCCAGAATACGATATGATTTGGTGGAAGCTGCCACCATGAATGTTCTGTTCTGTATCTTTTCCTGGTGCTGTGGGTGACTTTAAGAGAGTATAATCCCACTCTGCACAGCAAAAGGTGTTCAAAACAAACAAACATACAAAAGCATACAGAGATTTATTGCAATGTGTCAGCAGGAGGAAAGTCTCTAGGTCTCAAGTTTCAAGATATAGATAAAAAATAACATACCAACAGAAATGACTGAATCCTGAACCACAGATCTTCACCTCCCAGGGGTAGGGTACCTGACAACCTCCTGTTTTAGGTACCACAACTGACATCCTCACTTTGAGGTATTCGAATTGAAAAAAAATTCTCCAGCTACTTTGGTTAGAGTATGTAGGATTTAGAAAGAGAGGGGGGTAGTTATTGCCAAGGACATAGACAAAGTACAGAACAAAACACAATGCATTTCAACCTCTTGGGTCTTCTTCAGGCACAAACAAATAACATTTAGGGACAGTGAAAACGAAGAACGAGAAACCACTTAGCTTTTCATATTTGGTGCAAGATCAAAATAGCCCTGAAACTAGAGTATGTAGGTTGGTAAGGAGGGTGGGCCTTGCTTCATGAACTTGGCAATATGTCTGAGTTCTCGTGAAAGCCTGTATGTATAGGTCGAAACTTGTATTATCGTGAAAAGTAGCAAAGTACCACCTGCTCAGCGTTTTCTTGAGTTTTGCTTTTTTATGCGTCCACCTTCCTTACTCTTTTATGTTGTACTACTCTTCTAGTCATACATAACTTGTCATCTGATGGAAGTGGACCCACCATTCTATGACAAAAACAATCAAAGTGTTTATTGTGGCTGCTCACAAAGAAGGGAAACAAAGTAGAAGAGGTTTGGGGGCACCTTCTATGCATTGTTCAAACAAGTCAGCATGAAGATCCCTTCTACATTTCTGTTCCATACTCCAGGATGGAATGCAGCAAGGTGGTGTAACATTGGTGGACAGGAGCTGCTACTGCAGTTTAGAAATGCCAGAGCTGTATGCACGGACAAGTGTGTGTGTGTGTGTGTGTGTGTGTGTGTGTGTGTGTGTGT
>JADBJO010002975.1:92605-95105 GCA_016801955.1 Conus betulinus
ACACACACACACACACACACACACACACACTCTCTCTCTCTCTCTCTCTCTCTCTCTCTCTCTCTCTCTCTCTCTCTCTCTCTCTCTCTCTCTCTCTCATACGGGACACGGGTTCCTCTACCGTAATCTTTCCCGCAGCTCTTACGAAGAACTGATGCAGAAAATAGACCAACAAAAACTGCAATTAGAATCACTGAGAAAAAAAAAAAAAAAAAAAAAGGCCCCCAGTGTGCAGGCCCCCCAATGCCCTCACATCAAAGACACTGGGCAGCCCCCAGGGCAGCATTACGCAACAGTTGCCAGTGAGAGAGCTGCCAAGTGCTGCTGCTGAATGTCGCATAAATCCCGACGATCGATCAGACGGTGCCAGACACAGAAGGCCAAAGCAATCCTCGCCCACGTGGCCGACTGCTGGCCCAGTGGACAGTGCCTGCCTTGGAGGCAAGAACGTTGTAGAATCCAGAAACCTATATTCTTATTTGTTTTAGGTTCCTGGTTCCAGTCTCTCCCCTGCCCCCGCCCCTCCCTCCCCTCCGTTCCTCCTCCACCTTCCACTTTTTCTCCTCTTCACCAGATCTGGAATGGTAGTCATGGAGCTTGTCCGACACACGAGACGAGAAACGGTTGTCCTGTGTCCTGCATGCCCCTACCGACCTAAATGACCCAACGGCAACAACAAGAGATCCCATGCCATATTTGATTCACAGAAATAAAGGTTAAAAGAGTTACGCGTGTGCAGAAAAAAAAAGGGTGATGCGAGTGTGTGGAAGATACACGGGTTCCCGCAGTGTGTTCCTCTTCTTATGGGCGTTAAGATACATTGGTATCAGTGGTAAGTCTCTCTTCCTGTGAGTTTGAAGATATACGGGCACCTGCAGCGTACGCAGGCTGATACTCCTGCGGACACTCCCTGCATAGACAGGCAGTGGAGTTTTTGTGTGTATGATCGTTTTTTATCCCGCCATTAAGGCAGCCATACTCCATCTTCGGGGAAGGTGCATGCTATGTGTAACGTGTCATCCATATCAACGGCCAAACTGGCCTTCTCTTCCGAAAGTTGGTCATGGGATTTGACGTGTGTGCAAGATGTTGAACACACACGGAACCTCGGTTTTAGTCTCATTCGAAGGACTGTGTGGGGAATGGAGTCAGAACCAATGTTAACTCCGAGGGGAAAATCCCACTGTACCGAAATTCGAACCCGCAACCCCAGGATCACGAGTCCGGCGCTCTAACCAGCTGAGCTATTCCGGCCCCTGGCATAAAGGTACTGGTTGTGAGCCTGACTTCAAGGTGCCCAGTGAGTGATGACCGCTTCGTGGGGACTGTGGCTGCAAGGACGTGGTCACCGGCATCCTCTCCAGGGGGAGGCAACGTCAGTTTCACTGTGGTCAGAGGTCTCTTCATCCCCTGCTGTGTTCCTCCTACTCTACGTCTACACAGGAACTAGGAGACAGCAGCAAGGGGATCCTGTAACAAAGCTGGGTATGGGAGGCACCCTATGTTCCCCCTGGTCTATGTTCCCCCAGGTCTATGTTCCCCAAGGTCTATTTTATTCTCCCAGGTCAATGTTTCCCCCTGGTCTATATTCCCCCAGGACCATGTCTATATTCCACCAGGTCTATATTCCCCCAGGACCATGTCTATATTCCACCAGGTCTATGTTCCCCCAGGTCTATGTTGCCCGAGGGTCCCAGGTTATATGTTTCCCCCAGGGTATGTTTCCCCCAGGTCTATATTCCCCCAGGTCTATATTCCCCCAGGACCATGTCTATATTCCACCAGGTCTATATTCCCCCAAGAGCATGTCTATATTCCACCAGGTCTATATTCCCCCAGGTCTATATTTCCCAGATCTACATTCCCCCAGGTCTATATTCCCCAAGGTCTATGTTCCCCCAGATCTATGTTCCCCCAGGTCTATATTCCCCCAGGTCTATATTCCCCCAGGCCTTTGTTCGCTGTTTTTTCTCTCTTTTTTTTGTAACAATTTCTTTGACGACAGCGCAATTGGAAAACGCTTTATTTAATACGGGATCAGGTGCCTCCCTTTATGTGACCTGGGGTTCAATCCTTGTTATTATGACCTCTGTGCTGTGTGTAACATTTGCAGTTCAGACCAGCGTGACACGTCCATAGCCCTGGGGGAATATAGACCTGGGGGAATATAGACCTGGGGGGACTGGGGGAATATAGACCTGGGGGAACATATATACCTGGGGGAATATGACCTGGGGGAACATGGGGGAACATAGACCTGGGGGAACATAGACCTAGGGGAATATAGACCTGGGGGGATGACCTGGGGGAACATAACAAAACAAAAATGAAAGAAGGAGAAGAAAAAAAAAGAAAAGAAACATATACCTTATATGCTATTAATATCAATATGATTTCCCAAAAATATTTCATTGGAAATGATGATGATGATGATGATGATGATGATGATGATGATGATGATGAATAACGCTTCCCTATATTCATCCGGAAGAGTCAACGA
>JADBJO010002975.1:97605-102605 GCA_016801955.1 Conus betulinus
GTGTGTGCGCGCGCGCGCGCGCGCGCGCGAGAGAGAGAGAGAGAGAGAGAGAGAGAGAGAGAGAGAGAGAGAGAGAGAGAGAGAGAGAGAGAGAGAAGAAAGCTATGTCCCAAAAGCTAAATGAGAGATGAAACCAATATTTAAAAAAAACCAGCCTTCAACTACACTACGATGAGAAAGTCAAGGACCGCAAATACCATAACTTAAATTAGTTCTCTTATTGGAAGCATGTCTGTTTCAATCCTAACGAATGGCTGTTTTTTTATTTGTTTTTTTTTTCAGAATCTTGCTGAACACTGGACATCTTTGCACGTGTATCATGTATCGCCACTGTCACAATGATGGCTGGCTAGCTAAAGTGGTGTGGAAATGGGAAACCGGGATTTTGTTGGATTTTGTACTCTGGTCCGACTATTGAACAGCGAGCGACCTGATAAGCAAACGGGAAGAGCGTGGTTCACGCGCTACAGCTACGATAATCTGCTATTTTTTCTTAATTTTGTAACTCAGTAAATTATTTACCATCATTAACAGGAAAAGCTTGGGATGATCGCTCTGATAATATTTTGTGATCATCGCTTTTAAACCACTTATGTTATGATGATGACTGTGATAATTGTATAAAGAATCAGTTACAAATCTCTCTTTTTTGTGACAAACACTTCTCTATGAGTTCTATCAAGGCAGTGATAATTACAGGATGCCTTTACTGTTATTGTGCCAGATTTTGTGGATGTTGATAACTATTGATTATGACTTGTTAGTGTCTGTCTATTATTGTTTTTTGTTTTTTTTTTTTTTTTTTTTTTTTTTTTTTTTTTTTGGAAATTTGTCTTCAAGTTCTCTGAATGCGTCAACATAATGTGTTTCACGGATGAATAATTTTGAAAAGATCCAGTGTCTAATAACGAACTATCAGGGTCTTGTAGACTCCAGAAAATCCAGGGATAGACTTCATTACATAAGGTCACAAACTTATTCAGCGCTTTTACTGCAAAACATTTATTTGGATCCAAAGCTGGAAAAAAATGTATTAAATCTGAATGGGGCTATACAGTATTGTTTGTTTGTTTTGTTTACTTTTTTTTTTTTCACTTCAGACTATAAAGGAGTCGCTTTTTTAAAAATAGTAACCGTGAGTTTGTCACGTGAAGAGTTTATAACGAACAGAGGGGTAATTATATGTTTGTGTTATTAACAGTGATTAAACTTTCTAATAATAATCGTTTATAGGCCCAACACCGCATTTGAACAGGAAGAAAGTGACAAGGAACTGTCACTTGATTATGGTATAATGCGTGGAAACTGGAATTCATTAATGATTTTTTTTTTTATAGATTAATATAATTATAAGCACGACAATATTATATAAAAGCACACACGAACAAACTGAAGCAATGTTGATGAATTTAGAACTGGTTGATATCTGGCGTGGGCTGAATCCGGGTTTAAAAAGGTATGCATGGAGAAAGAACAGTCCGAGCAAACTGGACTTGTTGATTTCAGAAACCTTGTATGACTGGTCAGCAGATGCAGATACATCGCATGGATACAGGAGCAACCATCCAATAATCACATTGACTTCTGCGAAGAAACTGCAGGAGGAAAGGTCAGTGTTATGGAAATGCAAACGCTCCCTATTGAAGGATAAACAATATGCTGGCGGAATTGATAATGAAATCAAACAGTTTTAGAAGAAAATGAGCTGATGACATACTCCACAAAATTATTAGATAAAATACACACAGAAAAAAAAAAATGTAATTCCTCCTTGTCAGCGACCAGCTTCTTTCGGATACCATGGTTACAAAGGTCACAGCAAAAACAATATCGTAAGGGAAAAAAAAAAAAAAAAAACAAAAAAAAAAAAAAAAAAAAAAAAAAAAAAAAAAAAAAAAAAAAAAAAAAAAAAAAGAAAAAACAAACAACAACAACAAAACACAAAAAAAAAAAAAAAAGAACAAAACGGGACACTGTGAGACAAAGAAATCTGGAGGTACATATTCGGAATCTTGAAAATGAAACATTTCCAACTGACAGAGAAAAAAACGGACTAAGAAGTAAGCAAGCAGATCTAATTTCACTTCCGGGGGAAAAAAGATGGAGGCAGCCTTGCTCTGTTCACGAACAAGATGGACTGTTGAAGGCAAACATGACTCATGACTTTTCCTCTCGTGAAAACAAGGACTAAGGTCAGTCAACAGATTTTGGACGCTTATTCCCAGATGCATGCTGGCCGGTGCCTTCCGTTGGACAGCTCACTTGGTTCTATTTGGGTGAGAAAAGAACACTGGAACAGATGAATTTAACAACCTTTTTGATTTTCCTAGTTCAATTCTAAATGTGTGACTGTAAGATGAAGAAAGAATGAGTCTTCTTTAGAGAGTGTACTCCCATCCTGAAACGTAGAGGTCAGACTGGAAGCTATAACGCCAGAATGCAAATGAAGTAGGAAAAAATCGTCTAAAAATGCTGATCTTCTTCCTCTTCTATATGTACAGCTGTTGAAAAACCCGATGAAGTTTTGTTGATGCGAACTGTGACATCGACACAGTGAACATGGAAACTATATACCGAATGACGACGTGAATTTCATGTATTCGGCAATACATATTTTTCCTACTGTTGTTTTTGTTCTTTATCCGTTATATCCCCCCCTCCCCTCTCCCCTCCTCTGTCTGTCTGTCTGCCCTTTGTCATTCCCTCTTTGAAATATTAGAGAAAAACACTGACCGTGAACACCATTATTCACAAAGCAAACTTCTGGTTGGAATAACTGCGCTAACTATACAATGATCATTAACAAACTTCTGGCTGACGGTAACTGCGCTAACTATACAATGATCATTAACAAACAGTTTCAACTGCACTAACTTCTGGCTGGGATAACTGGACTATACAATGCTAAACTATAGGGATGATGCGCTAGCTAACAATACATTAACCTACAAACCTGACTTAACATTCACTGCACACCCTTACACACAAAAAAAAAGACGACCAGTGTTAGGTAGGCACTCAAAGTCTGGCCAGCGCGTTGGGCTAATGCGTTGGTCAGATATCTGCTAAGCCATAGCCACGAGACCCTCTTCTTCGATTCTCTCGTCTCGTTAGTTGTTAATCATTTATCCATCAGCTTAATAAAATCATGCGTAGTGTGGTCTCAAAACTTAGCGGATGTGGTGTAGCGTATATGGACTAGTCCGCACGCAGTGACGCCTCCTTGATGAAACTGAGACTGAAACTTACAATACAAGCTGGATGTGAGGATTGATGTACTGCGTGCACAATGATCATTAGCAACACAAACTGGACGTGAGGATAGATGTACTGTGTGTACATTGGTCACTTACAGTACAAACTTGCCGTGGACTTAAACATACTAATCGTACAATGATCCTATGCAATCAAACTTTACGTGGGGATAAATGTAACAACTTTACAACGATGATGAATTACAATGCAAACCTGTTCTGGGAATAAATGTACTAATCATGCAATGATTAACTTGTGGAACAAACTTGCAGGAGTAGCGAGAATAAGTGCGCCAAGGGTACAAACTTGCGGTGGAGATATATGTACAGACTGTACAATTATCATTTACTGTACAAACTTGCGGGTGGAGATATATGTACAGACTGAATAATTATTATTTACTGTACAAACTTGCCATGGGGATGATGTACTAAGTCTATAATGATCATTCACGAAAACAGACCAGCTGCTGGGTAAATATAGGCCTACAAACTGTGCAATGATAATTTACAACAGAATTCTGCTGTAGGAATGAATTATGATCTGCACAGTGATCCTTTACAATACAAATTTGCTGTAGGTAATAATGTGCCAACCATGCAATGATCATATACAATACAAACGTTGTACGGATAAATGTACAAACTGTGTCATAATCACTTACAAAACAAGCTTGCTGTGGCCATACATTTACAAATTGTGCAACAATGATTCACTTTACAATCTTAATGTAGGGGGATTCATATATATATATATATATATATATATATATATATATATATATATAGAGAGAGAGAGAGAGAGAGAGAGAGGGGGGGGGGGGGGGTAGCGTTTCTTCCTCCCCGCCCCCTCCCCTCCTCCCTGACAAGTCTTCAGCTCCTGTGTTGTAGCGGCGACTCACAGACAGAGACGCACTGGTCTCACTCCAATGATGCCAATTGGAGTGGCGATAGATAGGAAAACAAACAAAAACAACGTCCATCGCTCCAATGCTTCTCTATTCTTCTTCTTCTCATAATGATAATAATAATAATAATAACAACAACAACAACAAGGACAACAACATCAACAATTATGATATGATGATGATGATGATGATGATGATGATGATATGATGATGATAATCATCATCATCATCATCATCATCATCATGATAATGATAATAATAATAATAATAATAATATAATAATATTAACAACAGCAATAACGCTGATGATAATAGTAATAATGATGACATTCAGCATCAGCATCAGCATTAGCATCATCATCAGCATCAGCATCATCAGCATCAACATGAGCATCATCATCGTCATCAGCATCAGCATCATAAAAAAAAAACAAACCCGATAACAATAACAATAACGCTAAAGATGATTTAGATGTCATTTTAGCGATTGTCTCGGACACACAATTTGTATTTAGGACATCACGCTATGTAAGCAGAGAAACAGAGTTTTGTAATTACTCCTAATGATTCAGAGGGCCCAGAAGTCATACATTGCCTACGGGGCTGGAGGTCGTGAGTTTGACCTATTCATGAGGTCAGGGCTTTTACGGTTTGAAAACTGCTCTCCGTCCACCCAGCAGTTCATGGGATACCTGAGTCAGTTTAGGGGAGGTAAGGACGGTGAAAAGAGGGAGATGGGCTCCGTCTTTCATCATGCCGTACCCCAGACACGGCGAACGCTCAACAGTTCACTGCTGGACCTTATCTTGAATTTGGGGCAATGAATCCAACAGAATGA
>JADBJO010002975.1:107605-112605 GCA_016801955.1 Conus betulinus
GCATGTGCACACACATGCGCGCGCGCGCGCACACACACACACACACAAACAAACACGCGCGCGCGCGCGCACACACACACGCGCACGCATGTATACACACACATACACACACACGCGCGCGCACACACACACACACACACACACACACACACACACACACAGTCTCTCTCTCTCTCTCTGTCTCTCTCTCTCTCAAACACACACACACACACACACACACACACACACACACACACACACACACACACACACACACACACAAGCGCGCGCGCGCGCGCGTGTGTGTGTGTGTGTGTGTGTGTGTGCAAGAAAACAACAACATAAAACATTCGCATGAAGATGAAAAAAAAGTGTTATGACTGATACTTCTTTCACATAATTCCCCACTTCCCTAACCTCCTCTTCTCTCTCTCTCTCTCTCTCTCTCTCTCTCTCTCTCTCTCTCTCTGTGTTTCTGTCTGTCTGTGTTGTCTGTCCTCCCCCCCCCCCCCCCCCTCTCTCTTTCTCTCTCTCTTCGTCCATCACTCCTCGTCATCAATCCACGGGCTCACAAACTGCAGCAATGGTACTCTTCAAGCACTTCTACACTCACTAAAAGTCATCCTTTAGTACATACACTCTCTCAGCGGCCGAGAGCTGAAAATGAAAATATCCCGGCCCCTCAATAAATCAACCTGATAAAACCTACTGTACACACCCCAGACATATTGAACGCGTTCTTACGGCCTTTTTAACAGCACCGATGCAGTCCTCGTAAAATCGTGGGGTCTCTTCGACACTGGTCTTTAACATCGCGGGTCTGCGCAACGGGAGGTCGAGGGTTCGGATCCCATCAGGTTCACAGGGTTTTCAGCCCCAGCCGGCTGCTACCCAGGGTTGTCCCTAAAAATGTTGCTCAGGTTGCATAACACTGCAGGTGTCTGTATCTCTCAGGCCTGGCCGACGCCAAGATATACATACAATGAGAAAGGACACGGACAATGAAGCCGCACTATAGAAATCTACGACCAAAATGGAATTCTCTACAACCATTTTCACCAGCACTGACCATCATCTTTAAACAACAACAACAACAACAACAACAACAGCAACAACAACAAGAAGGCTATGGAGTTCCGTGATCCTTCATGCCCTCCTCCTGGAGACGCCTTTGAACTGTGACCCTTCATGACCTCCTCCTGGAGATGCCTTTGAACTGTGACCCTTCATGACCTCCTCCTGGAGACGCCTTTGAACTGTGACCCTTCATGACCTCCTCCTGGAGACGCCTTTGAACTGTGACCCTTCATGCCCTCCTCCTGGAGACGCCTTTGAACTGTGACCCTTCATGACCTCCTCCTGGAGATGCCTTTGAACTGTGACCCTTCATGACCTCCTCCTGGAGACGCCTTTGAACTGTGACCCTTCATGCCCTCCTCCTGGAGACGCCTTTGAACTGTGACCCTTCATGACCTCCTCCTGGAGATGCCTTTGAACTGTGACCCTTCATGCCCTCCTCCTGGAGACGCCTTTGAACTGTGACCCTTCATGACCTCCTCCTGGAGACGCCTTTGAACTGTGACCCTTCATGACCTCAGCCTCGATGTGAACTGGGTTTTGATCATTTACCTCTCCACCTGCATGTCATGACTGTGGTCGTATCGAAGCAGTCAGTCTCGGTACGGGGTGGGGGATGGGGGTGGGGGATGGGGGGTGGGGGGTGGGGACGGGGGTCAGCTATATAAATGGGGACGGGGGTCAGCTATATAAATGGGGACGGGGGTCAGCTATATAAATCACTGTGCTTATATGTCACCGTTTCTTTGTGTGAAGGTCTGGTTAGAGCTAGCACCACCGTGCAGCAAGGAAAGGATTCAACAGCAGCGGAGCCTCCTCCGGCAGGTTCCCTTCTAACTAGTTTGATGGTTCTCTAGTGATATCGGAATTGATGCTGCAACGAAACGAGAACGGTTGTGGCTGAGTGCGAACGAACCGCATGACTGTGAGGAGCACACACACACACACACACACACACACACACACACACACACACACACACACACACATGCACACACGCACGCACGCGCGCGCACACACACACACACACACACACACACACACACACACACACACACACACACACACACAGCGTAGGAGTTCCAGGAGGCCAGAAGGACATGTCAGAGAAACCAAACCCATAACAGAAGCAAACAACACGGAATGTGTTCATCAGCATACCATAGTCCATAATCTACACATCTTGTACCACAGATACATAACCAGATAATTCTGTATCAACACTGACCCGTTTGTTTCTGTGTCTTTAATCTCCAAAGCCATCGGACACACAAACAGTACAAATCAACTGGCTCCAAGGATCGACAGACGTGACATCGCTCCAACCGTTTCGGTGCTTGAAGGAGCCTCTCAGAGGGCGCGTAAACAGCGGCTGTATCATCACCCATCTACTCGCCATTTCGGTGCCCTGTCCACTCCACGTGCCATCGGCGGGCACTGTATGCCCAGGGGTGGCGTGGACACGGATCTGTTAGGACTGTATATCATAGGTCACGTCAGATAGGTCGCCGTCTCCACCATGGACTACAGGGGAACCGGTCTGGTGGACAACTCGTTCACCTAAACAGCCAGAAAATTCCTGGTCCGTGGTTCTAGTTTTGGGACAGCCCCCCCCCCCCCCCCCCCTTCGTCCTCCTCCTCCTCCACACACACACACACACACACACACACACACACACACACACACACACACACACACACACACACACACACACACACACACACACACACACACACACACACACACACACACACACACACCTCCTCTCTCTCTTCACTGGATTGTAGATGGTGGTCTGTATGCAGGACGATAAGCCGAGGTCCAGGACTGCACTTACCGCACGTAAAAGAACCCATGGCAACAAGAGTTCTCAGGTCAAAATTATGTAGGAAAAAAAATTTTTGAAAAGTCAACGAAAACATAGGCAGACTGGACAAAATGGATGGCGCTGTACCGTGGCGATGCGCTGTCCGCGGGGGAGAACAGTCCGAAAGTCACCCAGGGAATTAAACCTTGAACCTGACGCTATAAGGTACAATATTGCAGGCTGCCACAATGCAGCATCAAGCAAGGCATCACAGCTAGGCAAAACAGCAAACATGTGAGACAAGGAGGATCAAAATGGATCACACACTAGTGACCCTGACGTTATGCCATACAATATCGCAAACAGCAACATGTGAGACAAGATGGATCAACACACTAGCGACCCTGACGTTATGCCATACAACATCGCAAACAGCAACAAGTGAGACAAGATATATCAACACACTAGTGACCCTGGAGGCTAATGAATAAACAAAGTGAATTAAAAAGAAAGAGACCGCAAGTCCCATCTGTCACCTACAATCTTGATCGATGAGTTTCGGTCTGGATCAAAAAGCTTATACGAGCATTTCAACAAAGACTCCGTTATCTCTCTTTATTGCCCTGTGACTGAAGTTCGGAGTTTTGGCTGTCAGCCTGTTCCGACTATTCCTTCGATTCCCCATTTCTGTTATTGTTTTAATGATAGATTCAATCGTAAAACCCATCATCAAAATTTTTCTGTAATCAGCAAAACACACTTCTCAACTCCCTATATCTTTCCTGCAGATAGAACACGGTAGAGTTTTGCCACAGGTCTTTCGTCCAGTCAGCAGATGACACGTGTCAAGCTACATCTTTTGCTACATGTCTTTCCTACAGTCAGAAGAAGACACTTGTCAAGACACAAGTACAAAAACTTCCTGTGGTTGGAAGATAGTACACTTCAAGTCACATTTTTAGCTTCAACACAACACACATCTGTAGGAACAATAAATCGCGATGATCATTTGTCTTCCTTCTCTGTTGTGACTTGATATTCTCTCTCTCTCTCTCTCTCTCTCTCTCTCTCTCTCTCTCTCTCTCTCTCTCTCTCTCTCTCTCTCTCTCTCTCTCTCTCATATTTCTTTCTCTGAGCCCACCTTTCAAACAGAACAATTTTTTTTCATCAATCTCTCGATCTGTTATACACGTCGGACGTGTATTCTTTTTCATGTGTGTGTAGATAGATAGATAGATAGATAGATAGATAGATAGATAGATAGATAGATAGCGAGAGAGAGAGAGAGAGCCCTGTAACTCACACACAAATATATATATATATATATATATATATATATATATATATATATATATATATATATATATATATATATACATATATGTGTGTGTGTATATGTACACACACATATGCATTATCTATTAATCAAAGCGCTTCAGTTACCTGATGTCCCTTACTCCCGGCTGTGTAACTGAATGTGTCAATACGAATTCCATGTAATTTCGCGACAGCTTTGGCCTCGAATTATTGATGAATTTACGGACAGCCATGCCATCGGATTGTTTCATTGAGTGAATGTATCGGCTGCACCGACGGTGGGCTGCTTTTGCAATATTCAAACAAGGTACAGGTACGTATCCCTCCCTCTCCCTCCTCACTACCCCCTAAAAAATGAATCGCGTGGTATTGACTGGTCACACCTGTAGGTCATGACTTGACGGTGTGTATGTGTGCGTGCGCGCGCGCGCGCGCGCGCGCGCGTGTGTGTGTGTGTTTGTGTGTGTGTGTGTGTGTGTGTGTGTGTGTGTGTGTGTGTGTGTGTGTGTGTGTGTGTGTGTGTGTGTTTGTGTGTGAGCACGTGTGTGTGTATGAGCGCACACGCACTCACACACGCACCCATGCACATAAACACACACACACACACACACACACACACACACACACACACACACACACACACACACACACACACACACACACACACACACACACACACACACACACACACACACACACAGAGAGAGAGCACGCGCGCACATGTGTGTGTGTATGTTTGTGTGTGTGTACGCGCATGTATGTATGTATGTATGTATGTATGTACGAGCGCACGCGCATGTGCGTATGTGTTTGTGTGTG
>JADBJO010002975.1:125105-135105 GCA_016801955.1 Conus betulinus
GCAGAGAAACCTACCGGCGATGACGGTTGATGGCACCAACATCAAGGAGCAAGGGGAAAGGTGGCCCAAACGAAGGGGCCAGACCTCACCGTCACTTTGAAGACAGGGAACAGACAGTGAGGCCCAGACTGCACGCAGTGTGGACACACAAAGGGCTAGACTGCACGCAGTGTGGACACACAAAGGGCCAGACTGCACGCAGTATGGACACACAAAGGGCCAGACTGCACGCAGTGTGGACACACAAAGGGCCAGACTGCACGCAGTGTGGACACACAAAGGGCCAGACTGCACGCAGTATGGACACACAAAGGCTCAGGCTGCACACAGTATGGACATACAAAGGCTCAGACTGCACACAGTATGGACACACAAAGGCTCAGACTGCACACACACAAAGGGTCAGACTGCACGCAGTATGGACACACAGTATGGACACAGAAAGGCTCAGACTGCACACAGTATGGACGCACAAAGGCTCAGATTGCACACAGTATGGACACACAAAGTCTCATACTGCACACAGTATTGACACACAAAGGGTCAGCCTGCACGCAGTATGGACACACAAAGGGTCAGACTGCACACAGTATGGACACACAAAGGCTCATACTGCACGCAGTATGGACACACAAAGGGTCAGACTGCACACAGTATGGACACACAAAGGGCCAGCCTGCACGCAGCATGGACACACAAAGGTTCAGACTGCACACAGTATGGACATACAAAAGGGCCAGCCTGCACGCAGTATGGACACACAAAAGGGCCATCCTGCACGCAGTATGGACACACAAAAGGGCCATCCTGCACGCAGTATGGACACACAAAAGGGCCATCCTGCACGCAGTATGGACACACAAAAGGGCCATCCTGCACGCAGTATGGACACACAAAAGGGCCATCCTGCACGCGCAGTATGGACACACAAAGGGCCATCCTGCACGCAGTATGGACACACAAAGGGCCAGACTGCACGCAGTATGGACACACAAAGGGCCAGACTGCACGCAGTATGGACACACAAAGGGCCAGACTGCACGCAGTATGGACATACAAAAAGGGTCAGACTGCGCGCAGTATGGACACACAAAGGGTCAGACTGCACGCAGTATGGACACACAAAGGGCCAGACTGCACGCAGTATGGACACACAAAGGGCCAGACTGCACGCAGTATGGACACACAAGCTGGCCGGCCAACGCGCCCGTCAAAAAACGCAAGTCAGAAATAAATGTCCGAGAGTAGGACGCTAACCCCGCGCATAAGCGCCGTCCCTGCACAAACTTTGCGTCCCCTTCTCTTTAAGCCGCCTGCCGACGATTGATTGCCCATTCCGCATTTCATCGGCCGGTGTTCGAGTCACAAACATCAGCATTGATCATCTTGTAGACATCGACCCCGAGATCAATCTAGTAAGATGTAAGGAGAATCTGCCCAGCTGTTTTCCATTTATCTTGTGTGTGTGTGTGTGTGTGTGTGTGTGTGTGTGTGTGTGTGTGTGTGTGCGCGCGCGCAGGGGGGTAGGGGGGGGGGGGGGGGGGGGGGGGGGGTGCGCGCGTGTGTGTGAACGGGAGTGTGTGTAGATGAAGATGGGGCGATGGTCCGTTATTATGACATTAGTTTACTTGATTTTCATTGATTCTGATTCCGATCTGACAGAGTATAATCGTATTCTGTCTATATTTCCGAGGTACAATGAAATATGATGAGTGCATTTGTTGTTTAACATTGTGTTTTATCATTGATCTCGTAGAAATATGTTCGTTGTTCGTTTTCTACATGTTCAATGTTCTGTCCATTTGTTTTTGCTGTTGTGTCGCAACTGGCATGATTTCTTTAAGTTTTTTTTTTTTGGTCTTACTCGGGTTCCTAAGGGCAGAACTCTATTATACCCTGTCTGCAGCTGCAGTATTACACAGTTCATAACTCACTGCGGTGATTGATTTGGTTTGAGTGCTTTGAAATTGCGACTAAAATTCATCAAATCAGTGGTTGTGACAGTGAGGAATGTGGTGGAGATATGCCAGTTTCTTTTTTTAACTGCACACCGATTTTTTCTTATTTGAATTTTCATTTATTTATTCATCTTTTTGGTGTGCCTGCCACGCCTAAAACAGCTGATTTTATCTTTCTCTTTCTCCTTCCGTCTGTCTCAGTCTGTCTGTCCGCTTGTTTCTCGATTTCCCTGTCAGCTCCCCTCCCCCCCCCCCCCCTTTTCTTTCTTTTTTTTTTACCTACCTATAGCGTTATGTACACACATCCCTCACTTTTTGTTTTACACTCTCGTTTCAGGATTTTTTTTCCCCTCTCAACAAGCACTTCCTTGAAGTAAAGAAAATAAAACACTTCCTTTGTGTTGTCACAGAGTATAGTCCAATAACATTTTCTACTTTCCCATAAAACGCACTGTGACTTTTCTATTCCTTTTTTTTTTTCAGACCCGACCCCCCCCCCCCCCCCCCCACGCCCCCCATCACCACACATTTTTCTGAAGGGGAAAAACTACCCGGAATGAGCGGCAATGAGCGGATGGGGGTGGTGCCATCAAATGGCAAAACCTGGGAGACCCACAAAAGACGGCGGAGCCGCAGGTTGCAGCGAGGATGGTACGGCCCAGGCCGACAATAGCCGGCCCACACTCCCTAATCTACCCCGCGTGAACCACGGAACGTCAGGCCCCGGAAAGAGCTGGGTGGGAGTAGCTCCCCTTTAATTTGTCCTTGAATTGCTGTTGTGAACCCCTCCCCCCCGTACCCCCTTTTTTTTACCTCTTGTGGCTTCCACCTTTCCCTCCCTCCCCAACCCTGACGACCAGGGAGTAGTTAGTCCCCAGGGAAGGTAATGATGAAGAAGGAGGGAAGAGGGTGGGGGGTGGATAGAGTAGTGGTGGGGCGCACAAAGAGGTGAGAGCGAGAGATGACGCGCAGGGGCTTATCGGGACCGATATCATGTCAAGGCAGTTGTGGACGTCAACTCCACTTGCGGGGGCGCCCTCTAGCGGCCTGGCAGGGGCAGGTGATTGGCGGAGACACGTGGGGCAGGTAAAGGCTGCTCGGCACTCCTCCCCGGACCTCCTATCTGTGACTGCATCTGTCAGGACCCCCACCCCTACCTCCCTCCTGCCCTGACCTCCTTGACAGGCAGTCGTCAGGACCTGCCGGGGGGGTGTCAGAGCTGGTCAGGATGGGGGGGTTGTCACCCGCCACACCACTCACCCGTGACGGTGCAGTCAGCCAGGCGTGAAATTGGTCACCCCCCTTCTTCCCCTCGGCTGTCTTTGGCTTCTGTGCTGTCTTCAGTGCAACAGCTTGAAGATGACGGGACTTGGAGTGGCATCCGCTCTTCACTGGCACACGTGACCGTGCGTCAACGTCACGATGAGGACCCGAAGACGGCTTGACGTCTGACTAGGTGAAGACAGAACACTGACTGTGACGGGGACTGGAGTGCGATGGCATACTGAAAGACCGACAGACTTGGTAAAGGTGGCGGCGATGAGGGTGACACTCATGGCGACTTGGACATGAACTGACGGGAAGGGTGACTGTACTGACAGCACGGAACAGGCTTTGATGCTGACAATCATGACGAGGATGATTGTACTCTGCTAATAACACCTAGAATGATTGTGGTGGTAGTGGTGACGATGGTGATCATCATGATGGTAGTGATGACGATGGTGATCATGATGATGACAGTGATGACGATGGTGATCATGATGATGGTAGTGATGATGATAGTCATCATGATGATGGTAGTGATGACGATGGTGATCATGATGATGGTAATGATGACGATGGTGATCATGATGGTGGTAGTGATGATGACGATGGTGACCATGATGGTGGTAGTGATGACGATGGTGATCATGATGATGGTAGTGATGACGATGGTGATCATAATGGTGGTAGTGATGACGATGGTGATCATGATGATGGTAATGATGACGATGGTGATCATGATGATGGTAGTGATGATGATGATAGTCATCATGATGATGGTAATGATGACGATAGTGATCATGATGATGGTAGTGATGACGATGGCAAAGATATGCTGACGATGACGATGGCCGGCATGATTATATCCATGATGCCTGAGCTGACATGGAATAATGGTAAAAAATAACACGGTGATGATGATGATACTGGGGTTATACTCATCGGATTGAGAGACAGGGAGGTAACTGATTATAATGCCATGTGATCTTATAAATGGTATATAGCGCTCATAGCAATGATGATGATGATGATGATGATGATGATGATGATGATACTAAGTATACTGACAAGTGATTGCCAAACTAAACAGGGGATAATGACGGCGTCGAGGGTAACAATGATATTGGTATCGATGAAGACAAAACAGCCGTGACGATAACATGGTGGCACTGTGGAATGACCATGTGATTGAAAGACTAATCAATGACAGTGATAGCTGCCATGTGATCTTATGAATGGTATAGTACTCATAGCAATGATGATGATGATGATGATGATGATGATGATGACGATGATGATGATGACGATGACGATAACATGGTGGCACTGTGGAATGGCCATGTAACTGAAAGACTAATCCATAACAGGTTGGGAACACACCTCCTCAATGCTGTACACAAAGCACACCAGCACCAGCCACCGTGCTGAAATGGTCAGCGTCGCAGACTCCGGGTGGGAAGCTTTGGGATGGCTACCCACACAGGAACCGTTTTATTTGTGGGATGTTTCTGCCCCGACCGGTTCCTACCCAGAGCGGAGTTTGCTGCACTCTCAACCATGACCCAGACGAGTTTCATCATCAGCTTCATGGATGCGTCTCTGAGAATGTTGCTCAAATTTCTTGACCAACACTGCAGGTGTCTCTTTCTCTCGGATCTGGTTGACGTCGAGATAAGTCATGAAAGTGAACGTAACATGCAGCCTAATCGTACAGTCTCAGACATCAGTGAAAACCCATAGCGTCACCATCGTCCTCCTCGATCAGCATCAAAATTGTACGAAATTCTGTGGCCCATTCTCAAGGTGACCTCAGGGCTGTGGCTGTAGACAGGGGACAGGGCTGTGGCTGTAGACAGGGCTACGGTTGTAGACAGGGGACAGGGCTGTGGCTGTAGACAGGGCTGTGGTTGTAGACAGGGGACAGGGCTGTGGCTGTAGACAGGGGACAGGCTGTGGCTGTAGACAGGGCTGTGTCTGTTAGACAGGGGACAGGGCTGTGGCTGTAGACAGGGGACAGGGCTGTGGCTGTAGACAGGGGACAGGGCTGTGGCTGTAGACAGGGGACAGGGCTGTGACTGTAGACAGGGGACAGGGCTACGGTTGTAGACAGGGGACAGGGCTGTGGCTGTAGACAGGGCTGTGGTTGTAGACAGGGGACAGGGCTGTGGCTGTAGACAGGGGACAGGGCTGTGGCTGTAGACAGGGGACAGGGCTGTGGCTGTAGACAGGGCTGTGTCTGTAGACAGGGGACATGGCTGTGGCTGTAGACAGGGCTGTGGCTGTTGACAGGGGACAGGGCCGTGGCTGTAGACAGGGCTGTGGCTGTAGACAGGGGACAGGGCTGTGGCTGTAGGCACGGGACAGGGCTGTGGCTGTAGACAGGGGGCAGGGCTGTGGCTGTAGACAGGGGACAGGGCTGTGACTGTAGACAGGGGACAGCACTGTGGCTATAAACAGGGGACAGCACTGTGGCTATAGACAGGGGACAGCACTGTGGCTATAGGCAGGGGACAGCACTGTGGCTAAAGACAGGGGGCAGGGCTGTGGCTGTAGACAGGGGGCAGGGCTGTGGCTGTAGACAGGGGGCAGGGCTGTGGCTGTAGCCATGGGACAGGGCTGTGGCTGTAGACAGGGGACAGGGCTGTGGCTGTAGACAGGGAGCAGGGCTGTGGCTGTAGACAGGGCTGTGGCTGTAGACAGGGCTGTGGCTGTAGACAGGGCTGTGGCTGTAGACAGGGGGCGGGAATGAGGCGTGTGAGTGTCATGCCACTGAAGTGGCACAGGAGATGAGACAGGGGGGATAACCCACGTGAGAACACTTTCGGAACACTTCTCCTATTCGCTGTCAGCATGTCACAAGTCGCCAACACCATCAGAACGTACCTCCTTGATGTTGTAAGCAGGATCAAATGCTATCAGGATCAAAAGTCACAAGTAATTTCGGAACAGACCTCATCAGTATTGTTACAAAGTTCAAAACTGACTAATAGTTGACCAGCTCCTCAACGAAGCTAGTAAGACAAAAACTTACAAACAGTTGTTGAACATACCCCCTCGATGTTGCTAGTTGGATCGAAACTGAAAAGGGTTCACCACATGCTTTCTCAATGTTGTTAGCGAAATATATCTTCATGAACGGCTATAGAACACACTTCCTCGATCCTGTTCGCCGAGTCTGACCTAGAGAGAGAGAGAGAGAGAGAGAGAGAGAGAGAGAGAGAGAGAGAGAGAGAGAGAGAGAGGAGACAGACAGACAGACAGACAGACAGACAGACAGACAGACAGACAGACAGGGCCCAACTATTCAGCTTCAGAACCTGTGGGTAGTTGTGGATGTGTCAGAATGAAGGGGCCAGGGTATTCTCTCTCTCTAAAGGCACGTTCCTGTTTCCGCCTCAGTCGCAGAGGACATTTCTCTACCGGACATCCGATCGTGTCGGGTACAGGTTTTATCGGCACGTAGTGCAAGAATAACAAGGCATGAAAAACAAAATGAGAGAGAGAGAGAGAGAGAGAGAGAGAGAGAGAGAGAGAGAGGCAGCAGCGCTCGCTCACACACACACACACACACACACACACACACACACACACACACACACACACACACACACACACACACACACACACATAACCTTGTTGGTGAGAACACCACAGAATTCTGGACTGTGGTGTTTTTCCATGTGATGCCGAGGGAGCAACAGACACTCAGTCGTGTCTCCCTGATGGATGAGTCCGATCCAGCGGACGAAAGGCCTAGGAGCAGGCAATCTGAATGGATCTGTATTGAGGAAGGATTATGATGGCTCCCCTATGCTGCGAGGGAAGGTTTTAACTTGTGTGATATATCTCGCTGATTTTGTTCTCATTTTCTTCATCTCCCTACCCCACCCCTACCCCTGTTTTTTTTTTTTTTTTTTTTTTAAAGATTTGCCAAGTCATTAAAGTAATGACGGAAGAATTGTTAGCCTACAATCGTTTTTCACCATTACTAAATGTTTAGTGTATATACATACATACATACATATATATATATATATATATATATATATATATAAACCGCGCGCAAACACTCGCACAAATGAAAAATATAACCCTCAAAGTCAAAACATTGCTACAACAACAACTACTACTACACACATACATACAGATTGATTGATCGATAATGTTGCTTATAGCTAGCCGACCGCAAAGGGCCACATCGGAGCTGTCACCCCCCCCCCCCCCCCCCCAACCCCCCCTTGAAATCAATTCTCAAGAAAGGTTTTAAAAATACACATTCAGCTCAGTAGAACACGTTTTTCTAAAACCACACCGAGATCCCTTTCAGATCGGTAACCAATATAACCTGGGGTGAAAAATGTTGGTCTCTTTCAGATCGATAAGCAATATAACCTGGGGTGAAAAATGTTGATCTCTTTCAGATCGATAACCAATATGACCTGGGGTGAAAAATGTTGGTCTCTTTCAGATCGATAACCAATATAACCTGGGGTGAAAAATGTTGGTCTCTTTCAGATCGATAACCAATATAACCTGGGGTGAAAAATGTTGGTCTCTTTATAGCCGTTGATTGGCTCCTGCGACGTTAAGTTCCAGATCCAGGTAACCAATGTAACCTTCCAAAGTCAAAAACAGTGTCACTAAACAAAAACAAAGGACAGAAACATGTGAGCAGCGAACACGACTCCAACAACTACGATCGCAATTCATCATCATCATCAACATTACCATCATCAACATCACCATATCATCATCATCATCGTCGTCATTATCACCATCACCATCACCACCACCATCATCATCAGCGTCATCCCTATCGTTACTGTTGTTGTTGTCGTCGTCGTCGTCGTCGTTGTTGTTGCTTTTTTGCTTTTGTCGTCAGCAGGACCTCCAGCCCCACCGCTGGAAGCACCCTCGCACCCCCCCCCCCCCCCCCCCCCGTGCCCCCGCCATCCCCCTCTCCCGCCCCCCATCCCCACCAGCCTGCTAATTGAAAGGGGGTGACTGACTGCAGGGGCGTGAAGAGGAATGCAGCCCGGCCTGCATGCACACAATTAAGGCGCGTCGGGTTCAAGAGGACCGCCGCTAAAGTCCACCTTGATCAGATTACCAGCCCCCTCTCCGGGGAAGATATGACAGCAGCTGACGCACCCCATCTTGAGAGGGAAGGGGGGGGGGGGGGGGCGGGGGGGCGGGGGCACAATGCGCCGCTCAAGTGGGCCAGAAAAACGAACAGGAGAGAAAAAAAGAGGAAGAAACAAAGAAAGAAAAGCCGAGGAAGAAGGAAAGAAAGGAAGGAAGAAGGAATGAAAAAAGAAAAAAAAGAAGGGCGCAACAAGCTGTCATCTCCACTTCAGCAGGCGCATTGAACCAGAGAGTAATTTGCTCACCGCAGCGATAATCACACACCGCTCCAGGTAGAGAGAGAGAGAGAGAGAGAGAGAGAGAGAGAGAGAGAGAGAGAGAGAGAGAGAGAGATGGGGGGGGGGGGGGGGGTAGAGGCATGGAAGGAGCACAAGTACACTGAAACACACCGTCTCCCCCCCCCCCAGTCCTCCCCCCCCCCCCCCCCCCAGCCCCCACCCCCCCGCCTCAATCGCACTTATCTTTTCCGGCTTAACAAGCTGGCTGAAGTGGACGAAAACTTCCCCCCTCTCATTTTGGGCCACCGGTAAATTGCTGACAATTGACAGAAATTCCCCTGTCACCTGCCATTAATCAGGCAACGCGCAGCCCCCAAAATAGAATTCAATTACGGTTCGGTGGAACCTACAGGTGTGATAAAATGATCTTCCCGACAACTGACGTGCTAGAATCTCAAGATCTTCCTTTATATTTTCCCTACATTCGTTCGCGTTAAAATCGCGTTATGGAATCTGGAAGTTGGCATTATACTGTCTTCAGGTTTGCACTGTCCAGTCGTCGCTGTCATGCTTCGAATCACATCGTTTCCGGCCACAGTTCGCACTGCATTACAAGAAAACTGACAGTCTTGTCCCTATATTCACCGTAAGCCTGCGTCGTTTCAACATTCGTTTCCTATTGCCTCAAGATTCGCGTAAATTCATATAAGAAATTGCCCTTTACTGAATCAGGAATCTCCCTTTACAGTAGCCTCAAGATCCATCTCATTTCAGATATGACTTACATTGTTTCAAGGTTTTTGTTATACCCGTTCAATGCATCACATCAACCTCAGTTACTGCTTAAATCCAAGGACAACGGAGACATCAGAAACAGATCTTTATATGACATGAAGTAAGATTTTCCGAAACCGCAGAACAACACGCCCGGTCTTTCTCAATTCCTGGAAGAGATGAATGGATGCCTATTTCAGCACACTGCACACATGTACTAAACGCTGAAACGTTGGCCTTAGTTGTGTCCGATGGTCGAACACTCGTTGCCTTAACAATGAAAGAACGAAAGACGACCGCTTTTCCCAGCAGCTGCAGCTAAAGAAGCGTTCTGACCCGTTTGGGGCGGTTCCCAACGCGGAAAAAGCATAAAATGCGTCCTGTCTGTTGGTAGGGGAGGCAACTGTAGGTTTTCTGTTCTTCCACGATACGCAATGTGAGCACGAATGTGAAACAGGCTTGGGGAAAATCTGCACTCCTGAAAAAGAAAGATAAGAATGCAGAACCAAATTTGACTTTGGGGTTACGGTGAGTGTAGGTGGGGGCGTTCCATTATCATCGTGACTAACACGCTGGGAACACAGGGATATTTTACTGTAAAACAAAACCAGCCGAACAAAAATCTTCAAATACCGCCGG
>JADBJO010002975.1:147605-150105 GCA_016801955.1 Conus betulinus
TCTGTCCTGCCACTAAAGAACTTAACCTGTCTGTCCTGTGAGCTAAGAACTTCTGCACTGCCCAAACCGACACCTGTGTGGAGTTAGCAGCACAGAATGATATTATGTCATCTCAAGTCCACGCTCACTTCAGCTCTCCATTTGCATCAATCTCATCAGCTGGAACTTGAACGTATAGGGAATATGTTTCCGCTCTTTTGTTTAGGGAAATGCCTGCCTCACTTGGAAGATTAACCATGCAGTCTGATCTTTATAAAGCTACACACACACACACACACACACACACACACACACACACACACACACATCACACACACACATCACACACACACACACAAATCTGGATAAGTCATCATTCATTCACGGAAGCGCCCCCCCCCCCCCCCCACTCTTCCCCACTGCGTAAGGATATGAAAACCTGCATTATGTAATAGTTTAAAGGCTGAATTTAAGTTATTTCTACTCATGCCGCGTTTTGTTTCGTGTGCTTGGCTTTTATGAGAAATCACTTGCAAATGCCAAAATGGTGCAATGCTTAAGTTAAATGTCCAATCTTCTCCTACTCACCCATTCTCCATTCTCAAGTCCGCTGTCTTCTTGTGACATTACTTCTCCAGTGGAGGAGGGGGAGTTTTTTTTTTTTCTGATGGTGAAAATGACAACTTGATTTGAGAAATGGCATGTAACGTGAGAATCCTGTATGCCTGTTCGTCTTTGCGCAGCGTTCGTGTTCTCTTTCAAGTGTTTCATTGTTTAAGATGATTATCTTTACGTTTTCTGATGATTCTTTTTGTTGTTGTTGTTGTTGTTTTGTTCGTTTTGAATGAATCCGCAATATGACCTTTTCACTGTGTGTTTGTATGTTCCACAGCCGAAAAAACGACGTAGGCACTAAAAATCTTTCATAAAAGAAAAGATCATTCTAGCAACGTCCATGGAATAGACTTACTCATATCACCGAAAATAAGGTTTCCACTGACCAAAGCAGAATAGTTTTCAGTGTTTTATTAAGGAATTTAGAAAAGCAGGAAACGTTATATGAGCACACACTGTAGGTGAGTATTCCTGAAATCAGAACCAAACACTGCCAGGGGGAAGGACAGGGCGGTGGGGGGTAAGGGAAAAGGGAGGTAATGGGGAGGTAACAGCTCGGCAAATGTTTGTCACTTCACGCCAAAACTTGAACAAATTGGCATCCCAATAAAGATCACGGGTAGTCTCGTTAACAAAGTGAAATCAAAGCCTATGGCCTGTAAAAAAAAAATGAAGAGGATTTAAAAGGGGCAACAGAAGAAAGGAACGGAAGAGAAAGAAAGGAGTAAGAGGTGAAGAATAGAAGGGAAAGGAGGAGGGAGGGGTGGGGGGTGGGGGGTGGGGATGCACACAAGGTCGAAACAGCGGTAAAGAGAGGAGGGAAGGTGATGGTGGTGGTGGTGGTGGTAAGAGTAGCTTGTAAAGTGAGCTCCTCTAAAGGCCCCCGTGGTTTGACAGGGGTAACCTGTGTGACAGATAGGGAGGGGGGGGGGGGGGGGGGGGGGGGGGGGGGGGAGGGGGTGGATTCGGGGACAGCAGCAGATGATGCGGGATATGGATGGGGGAAGAGGAGAGGGCGGGGAGCGGGGCGGGGGGGGGGGGGGGGGGGGGGAGGGGTGTATCATCTGTCTGCAGAGGACTACCTCCCCTGCTTCATGTGCTGTGCGGGCGCCCCCTGCTGGCCTCAGTCACTTAGCAAAATGACTTCTTGAAGCGGGGGATGACGGAGAGAGAGAGAGAGAGAGAGAGAGAGAGAGAGAGAGAGAGAGAGAGAGAGAGAGAGAGAGACAGAGAGAGAGAGAGAGAGAGAGAGAGAGAGAGAGAGAGAGAGAGACAGAGACAGACAGAGATTGAAACAGACAGACAGACAGTGAGAGAAAAATGAGAGGAGACCGACCGACAGACAATAGAGGAAGAGAACCGACCGACAGAGAGAGACGACAGAGAGAAAGAGAGAGAGAGAGAGAGAGAGAGACAGACAGACACACAGACACACAGACAGACAGACACACACACACACAGACTGACAGACAGACAGATAGACAGTCACAGAGACAGAGAGGGACAGAAACACAGAGAGAGACACACACGCAGACAGACAGACAGACAGAGACAAAGAGACAGACACAGAGACAGAGAGGGACAGAAACAGAGACACACACGCACACAGACAGACAGAGACAGACAGGCAGACAGACAGACAAGAGAGCGGAGGCAGCTGGAAAGCCGAAAGGGCTGAGTGGTATTGTACATGTTGGGTGAGGTATGCTGACAAGTTTTTAGGCTTATCTCTGTGCAACTGAAAACAATCAGCCGGTCAACCACCGAAAATCAAATCCATCAACCACGAAAACATGAGCTGTCAGCGAAGTCAGACTATAGGCTAGTCGACTGACTGTAGGTTAAAATCCGACATATGTACTGATGGACATCCAAAGTTAAAACTCCATACCGAGGCAGTTTCTGG
>JADBJO010002975.1:160105-167605 GCA_016801955.1 Conus betulinus
TGGGTACCACTGCACTGGCCACTGAACACCACCCACATGACTGGGTACCACTGCACTGGCCACTGAACACCATCCACATGACTGGGTACCACTGCACTGGCCACTGAACACCACCCACATGATTGGGTACCACTGCACTGGCCACTGAACACCACCCACATGACTGGGTACCACTGCACTGGCCACTGAACACCACCCACATGACTGGGTACCACTGCACTGGCCACTGAACACCACCCACATGACTGGGTACCACTGCACTGGCCACTGAACACCACCCACATGACTGGGTACCACTGCACTGGCACCTCTGTTGAGTGGACTAATTTCAACATGATGTTGCTTGCTTCCCACGAACGGCCAGGCAGGGGCTTCCAGGTGTGTGTGTGTAAGAGAGCCAGCATGAAAGGCGCGGGGGGAGGGGGGGGGGGGGGGGCAATGTCACCACTGCCAGGCACGGAATATGAATCAGCATAACAACACATCAACGATAAGAAATAAACAAACGTACCTAAAAAAAAAAATCTTGAAATCTGGTTCATCAATGGAACATCGATTCAAAGCCAGCTGCCACAGTTCGAGCTGAACAAGATCTCGTGTTGACATTGATTTTGACCTTTCATAAACCGTCACGACTCTTTCAACCTGTAGTCACAACAAAGTATGACGACGAGGGGCAAAGACCAACAGATGTCAACGTATGCTTTGTGGTATTTGGTCTGCACGAACATGACACTAAAACAAGCACATACATACGTTAGGTGTAGGTACTCAATTTTGGTCATGCTCAATTTGCGCGCACGCGCGTGCGTGCGCGCGCGCGCGCGCGCGCGCGCGTGTGTGTGTGTGTGCAGGCAAGTTGCAACTATGTTTTCCCCAGCCAAATTACCACTGTCACCTTTCTCTTCATCATCCTTATCATGCACTCAATTATTTTCATTATTTCCATCTTACATGTCATTTTCTTCTTCCCATCTGTTGTTGGACACTCACAGATGCTCATACAGATGGGAGATCGATAGCACATTCTTATCCTACAGAATGTTTTCGTCTTCTGCAAAATGTTTTTCTATTTCTAACTTTCAGCCCAATCGTCTAGTTTACTAGGCAAACTTTCCCTCTCTTTTTTCTTCACCTTTTCTTTTCACAAGTCCTGAAATTACATAGTGTCTTCGATCGGTCTGTCATCCCCCCCCCCCCCCCCCCCCCCCCCCCCCCCCCCCCCCCCCCCACTCCCCCCCCCCCCCCCCCCCCCCCCCCCCCCCCCCATTCCATTTGTGCTCATTTTTAATTCTTTTTGCACACACACGTTTTATGCAGAATCTGTATTGGGAAATCCTGTTTGTACTGCTATCCGTTCATGCCTCTTTACACCATATGAAAAAAAAAAAAGAAAAAAAGAGAAAAAAAAAGGAAAGAAAACCAAGTCAAGCTTAGGATGTCGTTAGCGTTTTCTGGATCTGATTACCACCAAACTGTGTGCAAAATCTTGAATGTTGTGCAGTTTTATGTTTCGCTGACATTCCGGACATGGTCTTGGTCGTCGGCGGGTCTCAAACTCTTCATGACTGTGTACATGTGTGCACGCTCCTCCTTCCGCGCGCGCTATCGGATCTGTGTGCACTGCTGGCCCAGACTGACAACACCCCCCGACACAGTCTCGTGTCCCTGCCCTCTTTTCTTGCCGAAAAGTCCCCCCCCCCCCCCCCCCCCCCCCCCCCCCCCCCCCCCCCCCCCCCACCACCACCACCACCAAACAGCCACGATCCTTGTAAAACCTCGGCTTCCATTAGCTAATCAAGCGTTCCCCGAACAAGCACGTAATAGTACCCATTTTCACGGAAAAGGCCGATTGGAGTCCCTGTCGGCGCTGGGGCGAGTGGGGAACCTCTTCCCGGTGTCTTGCTCAGTGCGTGTCCCGTCAGGCCACTGAGACCGGAAATGCTGGCCAGCTTTATCGGCCTGCGGACAAGATGGCGGCGGGGCGGCCATTATCCTATTAGCCGCGGCCAGGATCTTTGTCGCGCGCGGGGGTATAAGATGTCAGCAGGCGGCGGCAAGCTTGTAGCCGTGGAGCAATTAAAGGTCCACTACCTGCTCACTGCTGGCAGAGTAGGGTTTCCTGGGAGCAGGGGTCAAGACGAGCGGCTCGTGAGGGAGTAATCGTTGCGTCCATCAGGGCCTTGTGTGCACGGCGGAGCTCTCCACTTTCTGGCCTGCACTTGGACTCCCTGGGCAAACTTCCACCGGTGATGGCGGCTTTTGAGCGGAGCTCTAACTTTGAGGCAGTTCCAAGATCGATCAATGACGCTGCACGCTTACGGACAGACTTACAAAGTAATACTTGATCCCCCTATCGTTTCCTTCCTCCCCCCCCCCCCCCCCCCTCTCCGCTCTCTAGTCGTTCTATAAACACGGAGACGGTGACAGCACGAACTATACTTAGCAACATCGGCAAGGAATCACAAACAGAACACCAAGCTATGAATGTCTTTTCTTTAAAAACTGGGTTTCTGCTCCTAAAGACAGATTCACGTGTGCTTATACTTATACTGTATCTCTTGTTTTCGTGTATAACAGGGCAATTGTAAGTCTACTTAATTATCGTCCTATGAAATTTACGATGACTCTCAACGAATTTGGCTATTCCTCTATGATTAAATTTCTTCCAAAACAAAGGAACAAACGTTTTTTTTTTTCTCTTTGATGACAAACTCTCGTATGTTGTTCCCGTGCTTTGTTGAAATTCAAATCATGTGCATTGAATGTGCGTGAAAAGGTTTCTAGAAATTCAACTGAACATCGGCTTGAGCAGCACATATGTCAAATGGTTGCAGAAGCCCCGCAACTCTAACTTGACTAGTCACGTCATTTGAAAGAGTACCCCGCTTCCATGAGAGAGAGAGAGAGAGAGAGAGAGAGAGAGAGAGAGAGAGAGAGAGAGAGAGAGAGAGAGAGAGAGAGAGAATCGGCCGCATTCATATTTTAAGGAGAATGCCTTCAGCAGAATTTTGTTTGTATGCCTTTGCCAAGGGGCGTTCGTTTATGTATAGATTCCCATCCAGTAAAATAAAATCTGTGTGTGTGTGTGTGTGTGTGTGTGTGTGTGTGTGTGTGTTTGTGTGTGTGTGTGTGTGTGTGTGTGTGTGTGTGTGTGTGTGTGTGTGTGTGTGTGTGTGTGTGTGTGTGTGTGTGTGTGTGTGTGTGTGTGTGTGTGTGTGTGTGTGAGAGAGAGAGAGAGACAGATGAGAGAGAGAGAGAGAGAGAGAGAGAGAGAGAGAGAGAGAGAGTATGTAAGCATGCACACACTCATGCTCACGGGTGTGTGCTTTGTGTTTGTGATGTGTGTTATACCTAGCATGTGTATGTGCGCTGGTCTGCATGTGTGTACGTGTGTATGCGTATTTGCGCGCGTTTGTGAAAGAACGAGATTGTGGTCTTGAATGAATGGAAATGAAAACATTTAAGACAAATGAGAGAAGCCATCAGACCATAACAAAGAAGAGAAATCCATTACACCGGGTTATTTAAAAACAAAGGAGAGAAAGCCATTACACCATGGTATCAAAGACAAAAAAGAAAGCTGTTACACTGTGTTATTCAAAGACAAAGGAGAGAGAGAAAGCCATTACACCATGGTATCAAGACAAAAAAAGAAAGCTGTCACACGGTGTTATTCAAAGACAAAGGGAGAGAAAGCCATTACACCATGGTGTCAAGACAAAAAAAAAAGAAAGCTGTCACACGGTGTTATTCAAAGACAAAGGAGAGAAAGCCATTACACCATGGTATCAAGACGGAAAAAAAAAAAAAGGAAAGATCCCACCATGTTATCAAAAGACAACCCCCAAAAAGAAAATCACGCCATGGTTTCAGAAAACAAAGGAGCTAAGCCATTGCATCGCGGTATTAAAAGTCAGAACAAATAAATAAATAGATAAATAGAGCCACAACACCATGGTATCAAAAGACAGAGGAAAAATGAATGCCAGTTACACCATAGTAACACCATGTTATCAAAAGACAAAGGTAGAGATACCAGTTACACCATAGTAACACCATGTTATCAAAAGACAAAGGAAAGAATACCAATTACACCACTGTAAACAAAAGACCCAGGAAAGAAAGCCATTATACCATAGCACCAAAAGACACAGGAAAGAAAGCTATCACACCATAGCACCAAAAGACACAGGAAAGCCATCACACCATAGCACCAAAAGACACAGGAAAGCCATCACACCATAGCACCAAAAGACACAGGAAAGAAAGCCATCACATCATAGCACCGAAAGACAGGAAAGAAAGCCATCACACCATCACACCATAGCACCAAAAGACACAGGAAAGAAAGCCATCACACCATAGCACCGAAAGACACAGGAAAGAAAGCCATCACACCATAGCACCGAAAGACACAGGAAAGAAAGCCATCACATCATAGCACCAAAAGACACAGGAAAGAAAGCCATCACACCATAGCACCAAAAGACACAGGAAAGAAAGCTATCACACCATAGCACCAAAAGACACAGGAAAGAAAGCCATCACATCATAGCACCAAAAGACACAGGAAAGAAAGCTATCACACCATACCACCAAAAGACACAGGAAAGCCATCACACCATAGCTCCAAAAGACACAGGAAAGCCATCACACCATAGCACCAAAAGACACAGGAAAGAAAGTCACCACACCATAGCACCAAAAGACACAGGAAAGCCATCACACCATAGCACCAAACAACACAGGAAAGAAAGCCATCACACCATAGCACCAAAAGACACAGGAAAGAAAGCTATCACACCATACCACCAAAAGACACAGGAAAGCCATCACACCATAGCACCAAAAGACACAGGAAAGAAAGCCACCACATCATAGCACCAAAAGACACAGGAAAGAAAGCCATCACACACCGTAGCACCAAAAGACACAGGGAAAGAAAGCCATCACACCATAGCACCAAAAGACACAGGAAAGAAAGCCATCACACCATAGCACCAAAAGACACAGGAAAGAAAGCTATCACACCATACCACCAAAAGACACAGGAAAGAAAGCTATCACACCACAGCACCAAAAGACACAGGAACGAAAGCCATCACACCATAGCACCAAAAGACACAGGAAAGCCATCACACCATACCACCAAAAGACACAGGAAAGAAAGACATCACACCATAGCACCAAAAGACACAGGAAAGAAAGCTATCACACCATAGCACCGAAAGACACAGGAAAGCCATCACACCATATAGCACGAAAGACACAGGAAGAAAGCCATCACACCATAGCACCAAAAGACACAGGAAAGCCATCACACCATAGCACCAAAAGACACAGGAAAGAAAGCTATCACACCATAGCACCGAAAGACACAGGAAAGAAAGCTATCACACCATAGCACCAAAAGACACAGGAAAGCCATCACACCATAGCACCAAAAGACAAAGGAAAGAAAGCCATCACACCATAGCACCAAAAGACACAGGAAAGCCATCACACCATTGCACCAAAAGACACACAGGAAAGGAAAAAGCCATCACACCATAGCACCGAAAGACACAGGAAAGAAAGCCATCACACCATAGCACCGAAAGACACAGGAAAGAAAGCCATCACATCATAGCACCAAAAGACACAGGAAAAGAAAGTCATCACACCATAGCACCAAAAGACACAGGAAAGAAGCTATCACACCATAGCACCAAAAGACACAGGAAAGAAAGCCATCACATCATAGCACCCAAAAGACACAGGAAAGAAAGCTATCACACCATACCACCAAAAAGACACAGGAAAGCCATCACACCATAGCTCCAAAAGACACAGGAAAGCCATCACACCATAGCACCAAAAGACACAGGAAAGAAAGTCACCACACCATAGCACCAAAAGACACAGGAAAGCCATCACACCATAGCACCAAACGACACAGGAAAGAAAGCCATCACACCATAGCACCAAAAGACACAGGAAAGAAAGCTATCACACCATACCACCAAAAGACACAGGAAAGCCATCACACCATAGCACCAAAAGACACAGGAAAGAAAGCCACCACATCATAGCACCAAAAGACACAGGAAAGAAGCCAGCCATCACACCGTAGCACCAAAAGACACAGGAAAGAAAGCCATCACACCATAGCACCAAAAGACACAGGAAAGAAAGCCATCACACCATAGCACCAAAAGACACAGGAAAGAAAGCTATCACACCATACCACCAAAAGACACAGGAAAGAAAGCTATCACACCACAGCACCAAAAGACACAGGAACGAAAGCCATCACACCATAGCACCAAAAGACACAGGAAAGCCATCACACCATAGCACCAAAAGACACAGGAAAGAAAGACATCACACCATAGCACCAAAAAGACACAGGAAAGAAAGCTATCACACCATAGCACCGAAAGACACAGGAAAGCCATCACACCATAGCACCGAAAGACACAGGAAAGAAAGCCATCACACCATAGCACCAAAAGACACAGGAAAGCCATCACACCATAGCACCAAAAGACACAGGAAAGAAAGCTATCACACCATAGCACCGAAAGACACAGGAAAGAAAGCTATCACACACCATAGCACAAAAAAGACACAGGAAAGCCATCACACCATAGCACCAAAAGACAAAGGAAAGAAAGCCATCACACCATAGCACCAAAAGACACAGGAAAGCCATCACACCATTGCACCAAAAGACACAGGAAAGAAAGCCATCACACCATAGCACCCAAGAAGACACAGGAAAGAAAAGCCATCACACCATAGCACCGAAAGACACAGGAAAGAAAGCCATCACACCATAGCACCAAAAGACACAGGAAAGCCATTCACACCATAGCACCGAAAGACACAGGAAAGAAAGCCATCACACCATAGCACCAAAAGACACAGGAAAGAAAGCTATCACACCATAGCACCGAAAGGCACAGGAAAAGAAAGCCATCACACCATAGCACGAAAAAGACACAGGAAAGAAAGCCATCACACCATAGCACCAAAAGACACAGGAAAGAAAGCCATCACACCATAGCACCAAAAGACACAGGAAAGAAAGCCATCACACCATAGCACCGAAAGGCACAGGAAAGAAAAGCCACCACATCATAGCACCCAAAAGACACAAGAAAGAAAGCCATCACACCATTGCACCGAAAGACACAGGAAAGAAAGCCATCACACCGTGTTATGAAGAGACAAAGGGAGACACAACTGTCACTAGGTGATCAGAAGAGGAACTGTCCAGTACAGAACTTTCAGGAGGCGGAGACACAGTCTGTATGGACACAGTGCCCAGAAACGTCACCATAGGACAAGTAAGATGGAGTAAGTACACCAACATGCACATGTACATATGTACATGCACGGATGCATGCATGAGAATCATAGCATGTGTGCATTTAAAAAAACGATGACACCTGAGAATACCAACCATACTCTTCCATATCACTTCAAATTTCTATAATGGAAGATAAGTCATCA